>VDFB02011896.1:0-54865 GCA_007258455.2 Sequoia sempervirens
GGAAGCCCCTTAGAAATTTCATTGAATATGTACGGTTATATAAAATGTTTGTTGGTTTGAACCCCTTGTGATTGACCCATTATATATATTTTTGCCACTTCTCCTACTTATACTTTATTCTCACTTTTGGGAGTCTTAAATTACACTATGCCATTATTTTCATTATACCCATTCTTTCTTTGAGGGAAAACTATTTTGATTATATGTTTTTGAATGTTGATAATTATTTTGATTATATGCTTTTGAATGTTGATAATCTTTTAGGCTAAGTCCTCCTAAGGTCCATGGAACCTCACACACTTATACTGAAATTTGTGTGTTGATAATCACATCCTAAAATAAATTATTAATTTTTCATCTAACAACCATATTAAGTTTAAATTCTATTATATCTATGCATTATTTACAAATTGAACTCTAACTAAAATAAATATTATTCTATAATTACAAAATAATATTAAATCAATCTATAAATTCTTATTTAATACTAAGTGAAATTTAAATGAATATAATATAATTATATAATAAAATATAAATAAGTATCAATTAATAAGTTAAATATAATAAAATTATATAATAAGTATTATATTGCATAATATTATATTATATAAAATCTAAATTCTAAGTAACATAATATATATTATATTATCACGGCCTCGTTTTGGCTAAAAGTCAAGGGGTTTCTGAACTTTGGTTGGAAGGGGACTCTCTTAATGTTATTAATAGCCTCTTGAAAAAATGCCCTCCTTCATGGTTTATTGCTCATTTTATCAATGATTCAATCTCTATCTTAAATTTGTTTGAGGAGATTAAAATCTCACATGTTTTCCGTGAAGCTAATAGGTTGGTTGATGGTATTGCCAACGTGGGAGTGGTGGAGAGAGTTGATTGGGGTTCATTTGAATCTCTTCCTCTTAATCTTAAATGTATTTCCAATGATGACTAGCTAGCTTGTTTTTAAGTTTGATGTTATTGGGGAAAGGCTCCTCATTATGATTAGTAGTCAGGATATGCACGATGAACCTTTGGCTTGTAAGTTTCATTATGAAGCCTTGGCAGCATAGGCAGGGAAGTACCTTGAATGACAAGCCCACATGTATTGTGGGTGTAGTTTGTGGTGTTTTGTGGAGAGTTCGGTTTATTTTTCATTTTCTTAACTCTCTAGTGTTGTTGGGTTCTGCAACTTTTCATGCCACCATGGGTGGAGATCGCTGCAGGATTGAACTAAGTTCTTGCAAGGAACTTCAGAAAAATCCTGTTGTGTGGGAGCATTTGGAGCTGGGTGGGGTTACGCAATACATGCAAAGAATTCAAGGTCTGGACCTTGATGATATGAATTTTTTTGTGAAAGGTTGGAATAGGAGGACTTTGTGTTATAAGGGTGTGGAGTTTAAAATTGATGAGGAATTTATAGCGGAGGCCACTGATCTTGCAGTTTCTGGGAGGAAATTCTACAGAGATAGGGGTGCTACAAAGAAGGCATTTGCGAATATTTTTAAATTCGACAAGAAGAAGCTTTGGGAAATTGGGAGTGGTGGCTATGCTCGTAAGTCTTTGAATCCGTTATGAAGGGACTTGGTGTTGGCCATAATGTACTATTTTACGCTTGAAGGTAGATTCTATGTTGTTTACAACTACCATTTCATGATTTTGAATCATTTTAGTCACAAGGTGTTGGTCTCCTTTCCTTTTTACCTGTTAATTTCTATGGAAAAGAGCATTGAAGATCACAAAAAAACCCTACGAAGGTTGTTTTGCATGAGGGTATTATGAGTCTCTTGTTTTCTCATATTAAGCTTAAGTTAATTTTGGTCTCTCCTAATACTCCTAGTAAGAAGGTTGTTAAAAACTCTAGTTATGATACTAGGGACTTTGCGATGGAATGGGTTGGTAGTTCTGAGGATGAAGAGTTGGAGTTTGAGGAAATGTCAATGGATGAAGATGGGTCTGAGGAAGGGGAAGATGACTCAGAAGTGTGGAGCAAGGGCTATGAGATGGATGTGGAATTGCGGGATATTATAGCGAAGTCTATGAGAAAAACTTCAAAGGGGAAATAAAAAGGTTCTAAGAAAGAGAAAGTCTCGACTAAGAGGAAGATGGAGTTAGCTTCGGTGGTGGCTACTAGTTCTAGTGAGAAACCCTGATTGTCTCCTGGGGTTGGTGATGTGAAGGATAGCCCTCCTGGGAAGGGTGGTGTGAATCTTCCTACTAAGGAGGATGTCGAGAATGTCTTTGATGGGGATGCTTTGCTCAGGAAGGTGGATATTTCCTCTACGAGTAGTCCCAAGGTTCCTGAAGATGAGGGTTTGTGTTTGAAAGTTCCTGGTGGTGTGGCCAATGCTAGTATGGATGAGTTGTTGAATGGGCCTGGGCCTATGGAGATGCAGGGGATGGAGTTGGTCAAGCATTCTCAGGATTTTTCTCTAGTTGAAAGAGCTGTGAAAATGGAGCGGCTGGAAGTGTTAGCTGATTTAGCCAATTTTCTTGATAAGGAGCGGATTAAGGTGGAGGTCGAGAACTCCCCTATTGAAGAGGATGAGGAACAAAAAATGGAATGTTTTGATGCTCCTGGTAACTTTGAGCCAAATGATTTGCCTCCTATCAACTAGGATGATGTGAATATGAATATGTTCTGCAAGATGGCTGAGGATGGGACAAGGAATTTGTTGTCACTGGTGAAGTGGTTGTTCTTTGAGGTTAAGGAGCTCAATATTTAGATGAAAAACTGGCAAGATATTTTGTTGCAACGATTTGTGGTAATCAGAAAGAATGGGCCATTAAAGGTAAATTTAAAACTATGAATGTGATGTTGGATAAGTTGGTTGTTGATGCGAATCGTCTGGGGGGTTTCTCATGAGGTCTCGAGGATTTCCTCTTTGGAAATGGTGGTCAATAAAATGTTAGAGAACAAAGTGGCTAGTCTTGAGGAAAGAATGGGTAAGATGTCGGAGGATTTAAAAAATAGTGGTTAATATTAGTAATAACTCTTTGAAGACCACAACTAGGGGTGTCTTTGTTTTAAATGAGAAAGCCCTTAATTGGACGGGTAAACCTCTTGACTTGGGTTATTTGGAGAAAGTGATTGATGAGATCAACTGTTCGAACCAAGTGGAGAAAGATGAAGAGTCTACTCTAGCATTGGAGAAAGATGTGTAGGTTGGGCCGTGTCTTAGGACAAGGAGTAAGACTAAAAAGAGAGTTGTTGTTTCAATGGATGAGCTTAAGGATGTTGTGAATATGCATGAGGAGGTCATTAAGGAGAATATGGCCTCGGTGAATGTCTTGGATAATATGTTGTAGCTGACACTTTCCTTTTTGTTGGTTCAACAGGGTTGCTAATGTTTTTTGTTGTTTGTTTGCTGACGGGTTCCTTATGTTTTATCTTTTGTCAGCATTTTGGTTTTAAAGTACATTGATTTTGTAATAGCTTAGTTTCTCACAACTTTTCACATCTTTGTAAAAGGTTTTGAAGGCCCCTTCAAAGGCAGTTTTCCCTTATCAAAAACATAATATAAGCCCAAAGTCTTAACTTTAGGAATCTTTGGCTGGAAAGGGTGACTCCAAAAAGCGTAGTGGCTATAGTGGCAAGTCTCCCCCCTCGTGGACAATAAAATCTTGGATCGATGACACCATCTTGACCTTGGCTAAGTTTGATAAAGTTAAAATATCACATGCTTATAGAGAAGCTAATGTTGTTGCAGATTTTTTTGCTAATGAAGGAGTTAGGAGTAATGATTCGCACACCTGGCTTAATGTTAGTGATCGAAGTTCTAATGTCTGTGCTTTATTGAATTATGATAAATCACATGGACAAGAGGTGTGTCATCCCTTTAATGAGGATAGGTTGAATCTTTCACATCACAATCATTAGATTGTATGGGACCGAGCTCGAAGGCTTAGTTTGCAAGGAAACGTCGCATGCTTTGTGGGTTCTCAGATTTGGCGAGGCCAGTTTTAGTAAAGATTTCGTCTGTGTCTGCCCCACTGTGTTGGCCAAGATGGGTGGAGAAAGGAAAAGAATTGAGCCGAACAGCTATGAGATGCACACCAAAAATGTTAAGGTTTGGAATAAAGTAAAAAGCGGTGGGTTACTTCCTTTCCTGGAGAAGCTCCATGGTTCCAATCAGGCAGCTACGGACCTTTTTGAGAAAAAATGGAATAATGGAAACCTTACCCTGTTTGGTAGGAATGTGGAGCTCAATGAAAATTTGATTTCCGAAATGACGGGCTTGTCTACTGATGGAAAGAAGTTCTTCAGGGACAGGTTTTTTCTAATGATGTCGTTATCAGATTTCCTAAAAAAGAAAAAGAAAGGTTGAATCTTGTGAAAATTTCTAACAGCTACTTTGAAGCTGACACCATAAAATCCCTTTGGAGAAAGGTCCTACGGGTCATCATGGAGTACATTACAGTGGACGGGTGCTTCACCAGGGTCTATGGCTATCACTTTGCTCTGCTGAATCATTTCTGCTACAAGGTAAGGGTTTCGTTCCCCTACTATCTTTTATGTTCTCTTAGGAAAAGTCTGGATGATCATAAGAAAAACCCTAGAAGATTCTCTATCCTGCATACTGGGCTGATTAGGTTGATTGTTGAGCATTATCAAAATTTTCCCGTCCCCGCTAATATGGAAACCCTTCCTGATTCTAAGGAAGACGACACTGAGCCCAATTGTTCAGATTATTTTCCCAATTTAAGTCCGGTCAGAACTGTCCTTAGCCTGCATGTTGTCCTTTTTGACAAAAAAAACCCTATCCCTTTTTCTGATAAGGCTCGCGCTGAGTTCGAGCTAGGAAGCCCCTCCTTCAAGACCAGTACTGTTGATTAGAACCTCCGGGCTAAAAATCTTGTTTCCTATTCTGAAGATTCCCCTGAATCTGAGGTGTCTGGTGCCAATAATACTGATTCAAGTTCCAACCCGTTGTTGGAAAGATCTGCTAGAGATGGTTCCCCTGTTACTCCTGACCCTAAAAAAACATGTTTAAACATTGGCAAGGATCCTGCTTTGGATGTTCTGAATTTAGCCAAAACTAATGTTGATTCCCATTTCAAATTTTTAGAATGGACTTTCAATAAAATTAATGAGTTAAAGATAAAAATTGGGCCCTTCACAGAAAATTGGAAGAGCTGGGAGCCAAGATTGCTACGATTGAAAAGAAAGAAGTGGATCGTGGAGATCATGGTCTTAGCAAAGAAACTCGGTACCACACTGACAATAACAAAAATATTGAAATTGAGGTTGAGAATATGAGGAACACCATCAAAATTGTTGCAAAGCAAAATAACGGGATGGCCAGACACAACACCATTATAATTAATGCAATGACTGAGAAGTTAGACAGAGCCCAACAGGGGTCTCTGGTGGTGGACCTAGAGGAGACCAATGATGAAAGCCAGGAAATGGATGTTGGCATATCAAAGAGAACCCGAGTGTCAGTTCAACTTTTAAAGGAGTCCATGACATACAAAATTTGGAGGTGGAGGCGGACTTTGTCCTGAGCTTCCCAGGTTGAATCGATTCGGTTTTGTTTAATGCTCTAGCTGGCCTTTTGCTGAAGCCTTTATGAATACATTACGGTTGGCATTTCTTTGTTTGCTCAACCCTTTTCCTTTCTAGCGGTGCGATGTTTCAGTTGGACTTTGTTTCCTTTCCTTATTTTTGTAAACTATATGTGGTTTTTGGGTCCACCTTAAAACCCATTTTACCCTTTATCAAAAACATAATATATATTATATAATTTAAATGTATAATATAAATATTTAAATATAATAAATAATATAAGATTCATTATATATATGCGCCTCCAATATTATTATAATATAACATATAATACAAAATTATAAATATAATAAATAATATAATATACAAAATAAATTATTTATATATTATGTACAATATAAATTTAAATATTATTATATTATTTAATTTTAATATTTATTTTATTAAAATTAATATTCTTCAAATATATATTATAATATATATAATTATTTAAATAATATGTTTTTTTTTTTTATTATAGATAAAGGCCTTGATCCCATGGTACAAAGTTAGGACAAAATAGAGACAAACTAGGAGAAACAACACCTGCCACTACCAGCAAACAACAGTAGACATGTCAAACCAAAGCCTAAAAAGGCACGCAAGCCCAATAACTAGAATTGCAACCACATAATCATCAACAACATAATAAAAAAAAAGCATCCCAAAAATAGTCCACAAAATGGAACACAAACCATTTATGAGGTCAACCAAGGACCAAAAGGTATTAATCCATAACAAAGCTATCAAGAAATAGCTATAAGGGATAGTGAAAATGAGCACTGAATGATTAAGAGTGGACATAAGATCAAAGCAAAAAACTCCCAATTGTAGCCAAATTGGATCACAAACACCCTCCTAGTGGGTTGTCTTCAACTTTCAAACTAGGCCTTACAGCCAGTGAAACAGGCCATCCTCAAAGCAAACAAACCATAGTTTGAAACAACGCCCACCCCTAGGGTGGGTGAGATAAAATGAACTTCAAATTCATACAAGCAATTTTTTAGAAGATTCAGAAAACCAAACTGCCAAAAAATAGCTAATCCCATCACAACTCTTTGATAGAACCATCCCACATCAAACCTGTTACTGAGAGAAACCAAATTTGAACCAAAAAGAGTCAAAGCGCTGATGGGATAGAGGGCCCCCATCAACCTACTTGCCTCTCCATCTCTATAGGAGAAAGAATATCCCATAAGCAAAACCATCCAAACAACAACAATAGAAGAACTCCAGCCTCCAAAGCACCACCATAAATCAAACACCAACTCATACTCTATCTCTATAGGAGAGAGCTCTCCTTTAGAAGAGAGGGTGAAGTAAGAACCATAATCACTAGTTCCACCAATCTCTTGCACGAACCAACTCCACCTGAAGAGGAACCAACAAAAGAAAAGGGAGCTTCCCATCCCAACTACAACCACCAACTCCACCTCAAAAGGAGAGGGATCTGCCTCTAAAGGAGCAGTCTCCACCTCCATAAGAGACCAAAATTTTAGAACCAAATAGGAAGCCAACACACCAGAAGAAAAAGTTGTCATCACACCCCTTGGTAGCTCAAGCAGCTAGCACACTGTACATATGTTAAACAAAGATAAAGGAAACATTTTACTGAAAGATAAGCTCAATTTCCAAGGGCCTTATAAACTTATTGATAGATACTATTACCACGTCATATATCACCATAACATACAACTCATTGATTACAAAAAATGATAATAAGAAACACATACTGAAAATTTAAAAGATTTAAAGTATTGAACCAGTTATGGTCTTTTGGTGTTGGTCTGGTCTCTGGAGTTGTCCATTTGCAAAAGCAGAGGAAAGTTTGAATCTTTGAAAAGCCATGGAAATAATTTTACATCTGCTTATATGAACTCAAATCACTGATCATGGGGATTATAGTAGCAACAAAGGACATTTGTAACAAAGCAATGAAGCCATTGTGTGGAGATGATGAGGTCACTTTCAAATACAATAGCTTATATATAACTTTTTTATTCATGTTAAAGCAAGTATAATATGTTAGATTTGTCCTTCACACCATGGTTTAGAGGCAAAGGAAGAGTCAAAGACATGACGATGAAACCCCAAGGTTCTCTACTTTCTGACAAGATCTCTTTTATATTAAGGCATTCCATTTCCAGTCTCTAAACGATCATCATTGTCTATACATGCAAAAGTATTATAGTAATGATGCTCCTACAAAAAGTAGGTTTTAAATATTTGTGCAGGTAATCCAGCCCATTATTCTAGTAATTTCCGCCATAGTTTGAAGTATTCATCTGCATTAAAAATTGGGTCTTGTTATTCACATGTTGGGAAATAAGGAGATGTGAAAAAAGAGGTTCATGGAGTTGCAGTGGGTGGTTTTAAACCAGATGTAAATACAAAGAAGTGTACCATTCTAATGGCATACCAAGATAAATCAGGTGAACTACGTTGTATTGCATATAAGTTTGAATCTTTGAAAAGTCATGCTCTCTATTTTTACATGGTCATGTTAATGTGGGCTACAACCTCAAATTTTGATGGCAACTGTCAAATAAATTTGAGCCGTTCGTCCTCATTCTCCATATACTAAATATACAGAGCACTGTCATTTCAAAGACTGAAGAAAAACTATTAAATATGCCCCTAGACATTAATGAGGTTTTGGCCATGATTTATATGTTGAATTTGTTAAGTGATATGTGAAAAAGTGGCCAACAAAAACTGACAAAATGTTGAACAAATGAGATCGTTCTGACCGTCTTGCATCTATTTTTGAGCATTGCACATTGTTGATGAAAAAATGAAGGTCGCTCATCTCAAATAGGTAACGACTTCGACATAATTAAAGTTCTTTTCGGTGATTAGAATTCTCTTCTATTCCACTAGAATTTGGAGATAAAAAAATAAAATTATATTTAGGTTATGTTGGGATGTATTTTAAAAATTTTAAATAGATTATGGAACTATGGCTTCTTAATATCTTCAAATATTTTTTTACTATTGGTTGTTCCTTTAAAATTCATAAGTTGTTCCTATAAAATTTATAAGATGGTCTAATTATAAAAAGCTTTTAATTTTTCTTAATAAGATCTATTGAGAAGTTTTAGGTAGTCCCTCCTCATTAGACTATAGCCTAACAATTTCATTTGGTTAAATACAAATTTAATTTATATATTTTGTTTTAAATTTATAAGTGTTTTAGTTTGTAAGGAAAAGGAACAATGTTGAAAATTTATAACTCATATTGCAATAAATTATTGAAAATCAGGATAAAACTTTTTATCTAGATAATTTTATGAATCCAAATAAGCAGATAGCAATAAATAAATCATAGATGAAAATAGATTATAATATAAATATGAACCATGACTTAAGAATTAAGTGGAGAAATTCTTGTAGGAAAAAACTCCACACCCAAAGAGATCTAAGACTTGTATTAATCCTTCAAATGAGTTACATCAATACAACTTCTCTTTTGAATCATGCAACATTTCAACAACTTATAATTTAACTTGTTTTTCTTTCAAATCAAACACTAAATATATAGGCATGAGAGAAACCACAAATCATGAATGGTTTTTAAAACCATTTAAACATAAATCACAAAAATAAGAAAATTCCTCTTCCAATTTGTGATTTTATCCACTTAACCTATTTTTCTTTCAATCAAGCACTAAATATATAGGCATGAGAGAAACCACAAATCATGAATGGTTTCTAAAACCATTTAGACGTAAATCACAAAAATAAGACTTCCTCTTCCAACTTGTGATTTTATCCACTTAACTTTTTTTTTTTCAATAAAGCACTAAATATATAGGAATGAGAGAAACCACAAATCATGAATGGTTTCTAAAACCGTTTAGACATAAATCACAAAAATAAGAAACTTCCTCTTCCAACTTGTGATTTTATCCACCTTTTTACAGTGAAGGCATTCCTTATATGAAGTGCACAAGCTAATTTGTTAAATCAATGGTTCAAACTACCTAAAAAAGGTTTCTAGACCATTAGATTCATTACATATAAAATAGTAAAAATGGAAAAAAATAAAATAATATGCAAAATAGTAAATGAATGGCGAAGATGAATCTAATCATCTAGAAACCTTTTTAAGGCAGCTTGAACCATTGATCTAACAAATTAGCTTGTACACTTCATATAAAGAATGTCTCCAACGTAATTATATTTTATATTAAAAATTATTAAATGAAAATATAATATAATATATAATAAAAAATATTAAATACAAATATAATTTTTATATTATATATAGGGGGTCACAAAAAGAACCAAAAAGTACAAAAGATCAAAATGTATAGCTCAAGAGAGGCTATGCCTTACATCAGGAGCAAGCTACATAACAGAGATATAGATACAAAGAAAAGAGAGGGCGCCCAAGAAACTAGTGTAAGATATCATCTAGGGTATCAACCCAGGCAGTCCACCCCTTAGCACCTTCCATCCAGACAATGTGTTTCATCTCCTAGATCTGTGCAAGCATGAGGATCTGATCCTTGTTGGAGTTCCTGTTATCCTCCACCTCTTGGGTAAGCATTTTGCATGTCTTCTCGAACATCTGCAGGTTGTCCAGGGTCTGCCTCCAAGCATAGCCACCCTGCATCTCATAGATGAAGAACGTGACAAAACCGGTCTTCAGGAACCTTTTAAGTTTTTCTTTTTCAATCAACATGGTGGTGCGAACCTGCAGGAAGATTTTAAGAAAAGTGAGTTTTCGAAAAGACTCAGTAAGAACTTTGGGGTTGTTTTGATACCTTTCTTCATTTCTACATTTCCAAATCTGCCACAAAATATTAGAGGAGAGAATTTTCCAAAACAAATTAGAATCTTTCTTCAGCCCATCAATATGCCCAGTGATAATTTCAAGAATGTTAACTATCAAAGGATAAGAAATGCCAAACATAAGCCAAATTTCCTTAGCAAATATACAGTCAAGAAGAATGTGTCTACCAGTCTTGGGTAACCTGCACAGATTACAAAATTCAGTCGCAGAATTATCTTTTCTAATAGGGAGCCTATCTAGAATCAAGAGCCAATTAAAACATTTAAGCTTAGGTTCAGTAGGACCTTTCCAAAGAATCTCAAAATAATTCTTCCAAGAGCGGGCGTCGAGGGTAGAGTACCAAATGGTGTTAATGTGATCAATGATGGCATCAGAATGCCCAATAATATTGTAAATATTCTTAGCTTTGATTTTGGATAAAATGGTCCCATCTGACCATTTACTGCATAAAAATCTATGAGAATCCAGATGACAAGAAGTCGGGAGGTCCTTGGTGGCCTTGAGGATAAAATTATAGGTTTTTGGTGCAGGAGCACCTGTCTAAGTGCTTAGTTACAACCTTATCTAGAAGGTTTTTGTTTTAAATTTCTTTTTGATGTTTTGGAAAGGTCTCAAACACCTTTAATAATGTGTATGAGGACCTTTTGGAGCTTAGGTAAAAATTAGAATAAATTAGGAAATGTTTTGGTGGCCATTTCCTATGTTTTTGTAAAAAGTTCGAAAACACACTGTGTTTTCAAACCGCATGTTTTTTTGCCATTCTTGGTTAAAAACGTGAAACCTAATGAAACCTAACGGTTTTGGAGGCATGAAAAAGACTCTTTCTCGACCTGGGAAGAGGTTAGAAGTTTTTATGTTGGCAGTTTCAAGAGGAAATAAAGAAAAAAGAGCAATTTTGGCGTGGAAAACCCTATTTTCTGTTTTGTTTTCTGTAGCAGCAGCTTGCATGGATTAAATGAGGCATTTTGTGGATTATTTCAGCATGTATTAAGCCTCTGGAAGTTCTGTTTGCACCATTTGAATAGTTGTTACATCGCTTTCTTTATTTCTTGTAAATTCTGTATTTTATCTTATTTGTTGTTTGGATTGGTAAATGGAATAAAGAAGGAGCTTTAGCCCACACTCCCACCGTACCAAGAAGCATGGGAACATTGGGAATGTGGCTAAGCTCCTTTAGTGTACATAGGTTAGTATTAGGAGTCAATAGAGTTCCAAAAAGCATGCTAAATGACTTTTCCTAGGCGAGACAGTGAGAACCCGGCTAGGAAAAGCTTGAGGACAGCGTGAATAATTTGCAGGGGAGTGAAGATTTTAAAAGATTTTTTTTTGAGGATTTAGGGGAGTGTCTTGGCTCTACATGGTGACAAGGAAGAGCCCGTAACAGTCTGTTTTCATGAAGAACTTTTCACCAGTCCTAAACTGGTTCTGAACAGTTTTGAAACCCTAGTATTCTTGGTTCCTTTTGCATTTGGATGGAGTACGGCCTGTACAGCGCTGAAACCCTATAAATCTTGAAGGTATAGCATGTGCAAGACATTCCCTAAGCAAAGAGGATAGGTCCTTTGGTGGGTTTAGATCAAAATTGCATTTTGACTCTGTTTCAAAGACCTAATTGTGGCTTAAGTCTACTAGCCTTTCAAAACCAAGAAAAGCATTTTCTTGAAAGAGATGGAGAGTTTGTGAAGGGAGGTTGATCAGGAGCTTTAGGAAAATGATTTTGGAATCCATGGAAGCTTTTCACACCCCTGCAACAAGGTTGGCATAATGGAAGAGTGACTAGTCTTTAGAGGAATAAGGGCTAGTTTGTGCACGTGAAGAAGGAGTACCAAATGGCACTTGGTAACAACAAATTTGCAACGATAGTAGGGTTGATAAAGTGAACCAGGGGTGCCTCAAAGGTAAGAGGACCTATAGGTTGTAGGGTGAAAGAAATATCACCTTAGGAGTTCTCAGATCAAGGACTCAAAGCAGTGAGATAGCATTTTCTCATATCAACCCTTGTTCTATCAGTTTTCTTCTGGGAGACGGGGATGTCAAACTTGTTTCTGAGATCCTCCCAACTGATCAATCTGTCATGTTCAAAAAGGTCAGCCAATTGAGAGATGCCTTTATTATACCAGTGTCTAGCAGAGCAGCCCTGGGAGAGGGCGAGGGGTTTTCCAGAAGAACGTAAGTTCCACCAGATGGACCTTTCACCGAAAAGATGATTATCATCATGGAAGGTCGCGTTAGTAACATAATTCCTCACATGGTCCCAAGCTTTCCAAATGGATCTAAAAACAGCAAATCCTTGAACAAGAACATGAAAGTTACCAAAGACAAGATCATTGAACGAATGATTCTTCCATGACTTAGCATTCTTGGGAAATCCCCTTTCAATGTTATTCCTAATGAGGACCTTCCAAGGATCATCGCCATCAAGAGAGTGAAAGATCTAGTTGGTGGCTAGGGCAATCCCTTGGAGCTTAAGATCCTTCAAGCCAAGACCCCCAAGGATTTTATTAGTATGGCATCACTCCCATTTAACAACGTGCATTTTTTTATTGCCTTTACCATCCGACCAGAGAAACTTCCTGACAGCCTTTGAATTTTTAAAATTTGATAATTGTTGAACATCCAAGTAGAGGAATAATAGATATTATAAGATGAAATAATTTTTTGGTAGACTTGCACTCTGCCAGCCAAGGACAAAGCTCTGTTGTGCCACTTATTCAACTTCCTAGTGATTTTTTCTTTGACCCACGACCACATATCCTTAAGGGAAGGATCAATAGAGAAAGGTATGCCAAGGTATCTCACAATTTTGTGCGGGCCTCCCCACTGAAAGTCATAATTTTTAAACCAGACAGGGGGCTGCTCATCCCAACCAAGGTAGATAGATTTGAGGTGGGATAAACGAGCACCAGAGATCTTGCAAAAAAGGTTGAGCTTGTAAATCAGAGCCTCAAAGTTGTCAGCCATGGCTTCAAGGAAGATAGTCGTGTCATCAACAAATTGGCAGTTAAGAAGCTCTTCATTGTTAGGGAGAGATATGCCCCTGACAGCAGGTGAGATAGAGTTGTCTCTCAAAATGTAGTACAGGGCTTCAGAAGCAATAACAAAGAGGGCAGGGGCCAAGGGGAAACCTTGTCTGATGGACCTACCAAGGGGAAAAGAATCAGAAAGGGAGCCATTCACGTCAACCTAGGCAAAGGAATCTTTGAGTAAAATATTAACAGAGTTGCAGAAATTCCTAGGAAAACCGAAAGCCTCAAGCATCATGGAAATGAAATTCCATTCCACCCTGTCATAGGCTTTTTCAAAATCTAGAAGAAACATGGCAGAGTTTTGCTGGGAAAAGTTGGCCCAATTCATGGCTTCCCAACTGGTGATCAGGTTTTCAAGAATATATCTTCCTTTAATGAATCCAGTTTGGGTAGAGCAAACAAAGTTGGGCAGGATATTCTCAATTCTCAGAGTTAGGATCTTGGCGAAGATTTTATAGGAGACATTAAGGAGAGTAATAGGTCTCTAGTTCTTGATGAGCGCTTTGTCCCCTTCCTTGGGTAACAATTTAATAATACCCCTATTGATGGAGCTACCCAGGGAACCCCTAACAAGAGCTTCAGAGTAAATATCAAGAAGATCTTGGCATATCCACTCTATATTAGCCTTGTAGAACTCAACCGGGAGACCATCAGGGCCAAGGGCCTTGTCATTATTAAGAGAGTTAATGGATTTTTCAATTTCCTCTAAGGAGATATCTTTAGATAGCAGGTTGGCATCTAAAGTGGAGATCCTGTTAGGGATGAGGGAACAAACTTGATTTCTAAGGGAGGAAGCCTCCTTCGAATCCTCAGAAGCAAAAAGATTTTGATAAAAATTAACAAAGGCCTTTTTGATGTTGTCGAGGTCAGTTATCTCATGATTATCAACTATAATTCTTTCTATAGTTTCATTAGACTGCTTTTGCTTGATGAGGTTAAAGAAAAATTTAGAGCCCCTATCACCAAACTGCAGCCAGTGCACACGGGATCTGATCTTGGCGCCTTTGGCTATAACCTGTTGGTGCTGTCTAAGAGCTTCCTTAGCATTGACAACATGAGAGCTGAGATCATACTCCGAAGGATTGGCTTGGATGTTGGATTCAACAATCAGAAGATCGAAGGAGAGATTTTTTTCAACGAATCTATAATCTTTGGCCCTTTTTTCCCAATGGTTTTTAAAAGATTCTGCCAGGCGAGAATGTTCAAGTTCCATCTATCCAAATGAGAGTTGGTAGGAAAGTTATTCCTGTTGATGAGTTTAATGATATGGATGGCAGCAAGAGTATCATCATATTTAAGGAGATTAGTGTTAAGGAAAAACTTGGGATTGGAGCCTTTGCTGCGAATAGGGGAGCTGTTAATTCTAACACAGGTGGAGATAGGGTGGTGATCGGAGAGGGAGGTGGGGGTAATGAGGACAGAGTGGCCGAGATTATCAAGGAGAAAAGAGAAGAAGTTTTTATTAGCATAGAAACGGTCAAGTCTGGAGTAAATTCTAGAAGGACCCTGTTGGAAATTGCACCAGGTGTGCCAAATGCCAGGGTTAGAGTCCTTAGTACCAACCAAGGGATCAAATAATTGTTTAGAATTTTTCATTCTATTCCAATGCACTTTTTCCAAGTCTTTCCAGACAAATGGAAGGCCTCCAATTTTGTCCTCCTGGGATTCAATCATGTTGAAATCCCCCCCCACAATCTAGGGGATATTAGGGAGAGCAGCCAACCAATCCCAAAGTCTCGCTCTCTCCTTGAAATCATTTGAGGCATAGATAGAGCATATGCCAAAGATATTGTTATTGAAATTAAAGGTAACCCACACTTCTCTGCTACAAGGGGAAAGCCCATTGCCAGTGATATAATTCTCCCATCTCCTGTTGATCAGAAGGGCGACCCCACCCCTACCTCTAGGGTGGTTGGTGTAAAGCTTGATGGCATCTTTCCACAAAAAGTTGAGGTTGGCATCCAGAGCGTACCCAGTGGCTTTAATCTCCTACAGCATCAGGAAGTCCATGGATTTACAGGTATCAAGATACCGTTTAATGACCCATCTTCTGTCAGGGGATTCAAGCCCCCTAATATTCCATGAGACGCAATTCATAGGGAAACATGCGGGGGGGAGAAATTTTTAGAGGACCCCACAATTGGGGCTGTATCATTACTCTAGATGTCACCTATCACTTTTCTGGATGGGTTCTTATTTTTGGAGCCTAAACGTCTCCCCCGTCGTTTAGAGGTGGGGAAAGCATCCTTTAGTTCGTCATCATTATTTGAAACATCAGGGGATAGGAAATCCAAGTCCATAGTATGCCTCAAAGGGTGTATAGCCGAAATCAAGGAGGAAATGCTGGCAGGGATGACTTCAAGCAAGCAATCATCACCAAGCTCATGGAAGATTTTAGGGGGGAAGCTCTGGGGAGGAGCCGGGTCAGAGCACCTGACAGAACGATCCATGAGGGTCAAGCAAGAGGGGGCAAAGCTATTTAGGATTTCTTTGGAGGCGGTCACGACAAAGTTGTTCACAAAGGAGGTAGGCTGAGGACATAAGGACAGGGAGTCCTCTAAAGAGGTGTCAGAATGCTTATTGGTCCTCCGTCTACGCTTGTTGGAGGTTTTTTCCACCGTTAGGGGTCTGACATTTTGAGCAACAATCGCAAGGGGTAAAGAATCAGTCGAGAGAACATCAGGGGAAGGGACAAGAGGGGTGGATGGGGTGTTGGAGGCCAAAGGGGGTGAGGGATTAGCGGGCACAACAGAAAGAGGGGTTTTGTTCTCCGAGGAATCCGTGTTAGGGTTAACAGCAGCCGAAGAATTTTGAAGAGGTGAGGGCTTAGCCGGCAAGGGCTTTTTCCTAAGGATGGGATAGTCCTTCCTCAGATGCCCCTCTCTCCTACACAGGAAGCACACATTCAGACCCCCGAGAATATCAATGGGGCAAGCAAAATTGTTATCAAAAATACAAATGTTAATCTCAGACAGAATTTCATAGCCCGGATTCAATGAAATAAGAACTCTGGCATCCATATGAGGGACCAATCTGACAGTGTCATCCATTCGGATGACTTTACCAAGTGGATCAAGCAGTTGAGGGAGAAAACGCCATAGAAATGGCGGGATCTGTTTGACCAAAATCCAACGAGGGGCTGAGAGTGCAAGGACTTCCTCATGTATGGCCTCAAGAGACCAAGCCAGGGCGCGAAAGGAGGTAGAACCCATGGTCCAGTATTGTTTTTTAAGAATTTCAGCCTAGGCTTCATGATTAGCGAAAAAAATAACAAACAACCCTTTATGTATTTGTCTACAAAAAGAAATGTGAAAACCAAGTTTCAGGTTCCAATAGTTATGGAACCAGTCATCAAGAAATTTTCTGGGCGGACATTTATCCACTTCAATACCAGAGAAGAAAATAGCAGAATTCCTTAGCCTATTTTTTCCCTACCAATTTCAATAAGCATTTCTGGATTAGGAGAAACAACGAAAGGTAAGGGAGCAACCCCACAGTTCTTACCGGCTTTGCAAGCTTCATTAGGGTTCGAGAGGGTAAACCTTGTGCTCGCGTTGATGGAGATACCAGACTTAGCCACTGCCTCGGAGAACGATTTGGGCCTTGAATGCGAGGGGTTAGTTTCAGGATTATCTATGCAAGGAGTGTCAGAGGCCATAGATGCCCTAGGCACATCCGAGGAGGAAATAGGGGGTACAGCCTCTGCTGAATGGCAGAGGGAAGAGGAGGAGGATTCATTCATCATAAATGCATTTAAATGACTAGACTAAAAAAAGGAGCGAGCACACCTGTTGAGTCACCGAATTTCGCCAGATTTCGAGGAGCGTTCAAAAATTTTTGCGTCAGAGCTCGCCAAGCTTAAAATTAAGAGGAGCGTTTAATATATGATTTATATAATATAAATTAAAATTATACATAATATAACGATACTTATTATTGTATATAATATTTTATATATATACAAATTATATTATTATTATTATTCCTTTTTTACTATTTTGCTTTATTCTTTTTAATTTTACTTTGACTCAGTACATTTTAAAAAAATATATAATATGCTATATTTTATATAATGTAAATTTATATATTTAAAATTTTATTATGATTATACTTATTACATATTATATTTTATATAAAGAATTATTAAATACAAATATCATATAATATATAATAAAAAAATATTAAATACAAATATAATATAATATATAATTTATTACGTCGAGAGGCATTAACAGTGAAAGCAATGAAGGAATATTCTCAGTAAAGTTTTTGAAGTTGCATTGAAAATGACAGCAGGTGGAAGTCATGTGCTCATAAATAATTTAGTTATTTTTTAAAAATAACCCTCGTATTCACTTAAATGGACAAGTGGATGAAAAAATCTAGGAAATTTAATTTGCGATAGGAAATCACCCTCCTTGGTGGACGCGATTTAATCTCATGTTGGGAGATCTTGAACCATGCGTATGGAAGACGTGTTTTGGTGGGACATAAACTGAAAGGTGGTTCCTAAACCGTTGATGCTTGGAGAAGGATGGAGGAGATCATGTTTTGAATAACTACATGGAGCAACTGATCATTGAAGAAAGTTAGTTTCAAGGGAGTGAAAATTCAATGCAAATGAGTTTCCAGAGGTTCTGAGGGGGAAGAGGCTCATGTTTGTAGGAGACTCTCAAACCTGCAATGAATGGGAGTCTATGGTGTGCATGCTACAAGCTATGATCCCAGATTGTCAAAAATTTGCTTCGCTTGGATACCCTCTTGCAACTTTTAAGGCCCTGGTGAGCAAAATTTCTGATATGTTTTTGGTTATGATATAACTAACCAATTTTTTCAAAATTTCAAATTCAACAAGTGGTTTGAGCTATTATTTAAAATTCAAGTTATTCTAAACCATTTTGATAAGAATTTGTTTTCGGATTTCAATGTTTTTAAATCGATAAAGTAAATCTATTTCGATCTTGCTTTTGGGTTTTTCCATTTAATTTATACTTGAATTCACTGTTCAAAATCCTAAATTAACTCAAGATTTGTTCTTGCACCTGGGTTTATCCATTTGGGCACTAAATTTAATTATTTCCTTCTATACAGAATTACAATGCCAGTGTTGAGTTTTTTGGGCTCCATTTTTTGTTGACTTGGACAACACATATGTTGGAAATGAGTTAAAGAGAGTTCTTCGAATTGAATCCATTGAAAACAATGCAAATTATTGCAGAGATGTTGATATCCTTGTATACAATTCAGACACTGGTGGGAACACATAGGCACTTTGAGATCATAAGTAGATATTTTTTTCATTTAGGTTTCCTTCTACTAGCTGTACATACAACCCCAAAGCCTAACAGTCTAATAAACATCTACAAGCTTAAATCTAATCTCATGTTTATTTTTGTTAGTGGGTTTGATTTCGATGGCACAGGAGATCAAGTGATGGAAATGGGAAAATGTGCATCAAAGCAAACATAGCCTATCGAACAGAATGATTTGTATGATTTGAGCCAAGAATTGCCTCAACAAATGACTATGGTGGAGGGCATTATGCCACAAATGACAGTGCCAGTTTCATATTTGAACATTATGAGATTTGTCCTCATTTTATACAACCTATCTCTTTGATATTTAGAAGTGAAATGCAAATTATAAAACCTTTTTAGAATTTCAATTTGACTGTTCAATTGGGTTTGATTCAAGTGCTCAAGTGTGACATTTTCATCTTCCATAAGAAGATTAATGTATGCTGAAAAATTGATTGCAGTGAAGGCATGTTAAATTCAATTTGTACAATAAACTTAAATTTTAGGGAAAAGTAAATCCTAGCTAAATTTTGTTAATGTTAAGAATTTTAAGTTTCTTTAGTTATTATTTTACTAATTGAATTTGGTGAGCCTTATACTTTTATGAGTTTTGAAATCAACTAAAATTCTTGTATATTATAATTCATGCATACAGATTCACTTAATTCTCCAAGTAGATTTTAAATTGACATTTATAGAGCGCTCACATCAAATTGGAGTCTTTTTAGAGTTGACACCCATCATCTTCAAATTAGAGGTATACTGGAGTGTAAAAAATTAGTTATTTTTATTTTATCTTGAAATTTTAGGGGAAAAAAGCCACGAGGTTTTGTTAGCACCCAGGTGGCTGAGGATCGTTGGTCATCTTCTACTATTATTTTTCTTGGATAGTTGCCAACCCAACCAGGGAAGGGACATACACTATCAAATCTACAAGTAAAACAACTATGTTTTATTCCTCCATTAACGTGTGGTTATCTCAACATAAATTATCTTCTATATAGCCCCTGCACTTACCATACATAAATAACTAGAGATCATATTGCACTAGGCCAAAATAGACATTGGTGAAACCCAAAATTAGGGGCTGATTTCTTAACTATACGTAAGATCTAATCATTGGAATTCTCTATCAGTCCATACAGACAAGGAACAACTTCATTTCCCATGAAGTTCTTTGCAACAAAATTCGATGTTTACATGACATTTACCTTGAGTAAAGAAAATCTTGCCCCCTTTATGTAATGTTAGATTATATAATATCCTTGTATTAAGTGGCTCAAATTTTTTTAACAACTCTTTTGATGGTCCATCGCATTGCTCCAATAATCAGTACATCCATGGAACCTTAAATGGTGCCAATGCCAGTATACCTGCGTTAGACTCTTGTTTTGTCAAATAAAAAACTAACAATGGATAAATACTTCTAGCATCGACAAAGATAGTGGTCTTGTAAGCAAAGGGAGAGTCCTTTTTAAGCCTTTCTAATAAATTTTATTTGTGATGTTATACATTAGTTATCTTGATTAGTTTTATCAGATACTCTCATTCAAGTTAACCATTTTCCAGTATCTTCTATCTTGATTAGTTTTATTAGATACTCTCATTCAAGTATAATGAGATAGGAAGTGATATATAGATAGGGGTAGAGAGAGGGGAAGATATATATCACTTCCTTTCTCTATCTTTATATTTCTCTCTCCCTCTCTCTATATATTTATCTCAAGCTATCTCATTATCTATCTATTTCTCTCTACCCCTCTCTATATGTCACTTCCTATCTCTATAAAATGAGAGTATCTGATAAAAACCAATTTTATTAGAGAATGAGAGAGGGAAAGATATAGGGGTAGAGAGAAATATATAGATAATGAGATAGCTCCATAGAGGGGGATATGTAAGAATTTAAATATGGAAAGATATAGATAGAGATAGACCTATAGATAGGGAGAGAAAAACAAGGAGTGTGTGTGTATTAGTAAGAGAGAGAGATATGGAGAGAGATAGAGAGGGGGATAGATATGTATAAATGGATAGAGAGGGAGGTAGATGGAGGGAGAGAAATAGAGATAGGAGAGAGAAGTGGAGAGATATAGAAAGAGGAAGTGATAGGGAGAGGGAGAGAGGAAAAATAGGGATATAAAGGAGAGATATAGAGATAAATATAATTTGGGAAAGATAGAGAAAGTGAGAGAGACAAAGATGATGAGGGATAAATATAAAGGGAGAGATGGAAGGAGAGAAGAGGGAGACAATGAATGAGGGGGAGATGGAGAGACAAATATAAAGATATAGGAAGTGGTATATATAGAGAGATAGAGAGAGGGATATCTAAAGAGAGAGTAGGAGAGATGGAGTAAACAAGAGAGAGATAGAGATAATGAGATATAAATAGAGAGGAAGAGGGAGAGATAGGAAGAAAGAAATTGAGGGGACAAAAGTGAGAGATAAAGGAGGTGATATAAATAATTAATAAAGATGATGAACTAAGATGATATTGTACATAGTATTGCATAAGCAAATAGGCCTGAAATCCTCAGGTTTTCTAGAATCAATCTTTTTGGGAATGAGTGCTATGAAAGTAGCAATGAGTGTCTTTAAGAAAAAACATGATTCCTTTGATCCTTGAATCACATCACAGAGCTCCTCATCTATTACATTCCAAAATTTTTGGAAAGAGAAGGTACAAAAACCATTTGGGCCTGGGACTTTGGCACCTTCAATTCTAAAAATAGATGTCTTAACTTCTTCCATGATGACATTGTTAGCTACATTCTTCCTTAATGAAATCTTTAGAGCTCTACTTTATTAGAATTTAGAATCATCATCCAAGGTTGGGATATGATATAGGAAGATATCTTGCTTGTCTTCTCTTTTTTGTCTTCATTTTCCTCCACGGGCATGTTTTCCCAAGAGGAAACCAAGGAAGCCTTGATGGTGTCAGGATCATCAGAAGTTTATCCATAAGCATCTTCAATCTTCATATTATGATTCTTTGCCTTCTCATTTTGCATGTTAAATGAAAAAAACTGCTTTTACACCTTATTTAAGTCATTTAATCCTTGATTTTTGTCTCCAATAGATTTTTTCAAAACTGTAGGCACCATCCAATTGAGCTATGAGATTCCTCTCTTCTTCTATTAAGATGTAAGAAAAAACATTTGAGATGTATTTTTGGATCTTAGCCATTCTACCTTCAATGAGATCCTTTCTTTGAAAAAGGTTTCTAAAGATTTGGATATTCCACTCTTTCAATCTGAGTTATATGAATTTTTAACTTTTTGTTGAACATGCACATCTTAGTGGTGATGATCAACTGTTTGGGTGAGCCAAGAGTCAACGACAACCATTTCAAAGTTTGGGTTTTCCATCTACACTTTTTCAAACTTGAAAGACACTCTTCTAGGGATTGTTCTTTTCTATGAGCCAATAATCTGAACCAGCTTCAAATAGGGTTACGATTCTAGGGTTCAAATAGCTTTATGGTTAGGGTTAAGCTTCAATTTGGGTTAAGGTTCAATTGATTAAAAATAGGTGCCTTGAGAAGGATATCTCTCAGGTACTTTACATATATTTTTAAAATATAGGTATGCTAGTATAATATAAATTAAATTATACATAATATAATGATACTTATTATTGTATATAATATTTTATATATATTGTATATAATAGTATTTATTTGTAATATGATTATAATTAGTATTGAAAATATAAAATAATAAAATTAAGGATAAAATATAATAGTAAAATATATCCATAATATAAATTTTATATAAAGTACATATATAATCACATAATAAATATATAAAAAAGTTAAAATAAAATTGATTTTAAAAATATTAAAACATAATTGATATTAAAAATATGTATTATTTGATTATATATGTACTTTATAGAAAATTTATATTGTTATTATATTTACTCTTATATTTTATATTTAGATTTTTTATGGACAATTAATACTTTACCCTTATCTACTATTTGACCTCACTACAATAAAATTCTTTATTTTATTTATTTTTAATTGTTTTGTTTTAATAAGTTTTATTAGATGTAAAAAGAAATGGTTATTATTAGTTATTATTAATTAATTACTATTATATTTTATATTTAGGTTTTTAATGGTATGCTATTTCACCTCACTACAGTATTTTTTTTTGTTTTATTCAGTTTTACTTTTTTAGTTTCTCCCATGCCATGGAACTATAGACAACACAATATTTTAACTAGTGATTAATGTTTTGGATTTCAACCAATTAAAATCGATTATTTTCTTTTATACAATATATTTAAATTTTTTTAAAGTAAAATGCATGTTTTTTAACAATATATTTGAGTATAATATTTTCACTTCTCAACTAATATTTTCACATTGAGAGATGCAAAAATTATGATAAAATTAAAGTTAGAAACTATTAATTTATAATAAAATATAACTGTTTTTTAAATAACTTGATATTTGAAATCAACTATTTAACTATTTAATATAAATATTTATTCATTCATTATTATAGTTAAAATTTATTTGTTAACATAAATGTTTAGGAGGAAGATAAATTTATTATTGATTATTTAATTATTATAGTTAAAATTTATTTTATAAGATAAATATTTAGAAGGAAGGTAAACAAATTTTTTTCTAAATTTTTATATTTTTCAAAATTAAATTTTAAATTATTTATGCAAAATTATTTAAGGTAAATATTTTGAAGGGAAATAAATTTCAATACATTTTTAATATTTTCATTGTTAAAGTTCTTATTAGTTCCTGCCATGGAACTATAGGCAAGGGGTAGTTTCTAACTAATGATTAAATGTTTTATTTGTAGCCAATCAAAATTCATTATTATTTTTTTATACATTATATTTTAATTTTTGTTAATGTATACATTCAGACATTACTACATACACCTAGACATATATATACAAGAATAGGTAAATACCGCCAATGAAGACAACGAGGATGATAGCACTATAAGTAAGGTACCCCCCTCTCTAGAATGGGGGGGATTCATGGAAAACACCTGGGACAGAGTGAACTTGATGTCCTAGAGCAGAAACCCCGATCCAGCTGGGGGAGTGAGTAGCTCTCTTGTAAAATGTAAGATTTTTAACTTTTCAAATTTCAAAATTATTTTTCTTCAATTTTATTGGTTACAAAACTTTGAGCGAAAAGGGCCGATTTCTAGGGTTTTTATCGCAACTTTTCAAGGTTTTTCTGCCACAATGACCATAATAAAAAAAATATTTAACTAATTTTTAGAAAAAAAATTAAACTCTTCAAAATTTGTTTACATGTTATATTTTCCATTCTATTCATTTATTTACTTGTCATATCTTAAATAAAATATAATTCAAATAATAAATTCAAATATATAAAATGATCTAATAACAAATTCAAATAAATAATGTATTCTTAATATATTATATTATATTTGATTTTAGAAGTAAATAGTTGTGGGGGATTTTAAAATGGGTCTCTCGCTCTCTATTAAAACAACTATCTCTACTAGTTCATCGTTGCGTCTAGTGAGTCATTGGCTGCAAGTGCATCGTTGTCTGCTAGTGCGCAATTTGTTGCTAGTGTGCTGTTGGCTTCTTTTGGGTCAGTTTTGGCTGCTATTGGGTTTGCTGTTGTTGGTTCGTCGATGTCTTTGGGTGCGTTGTTGGCTATTGGTGTGACATCAACTTCTGTTGGGTTGATTTTGGTTGCTGCTGGGCTTGATGTTGCTGGCTCGTGGGTGCTTGTTGATGGTTTGTTACCTATTGTTGGGGCGCCACTGTCTTCTCCTGGTGGCTCTCAACATTTGCTTTATCTGCTACTGGGCTTGATGTTGCTGGCTCGTGGGTGCTTGTTGATGGTTTCTAGTTCTGGTTTTCCTCCTTTAGGGTTTGGGTCGCTGCACATGGAGGTCCCCCTTTTGTGTCCTACTTCTCAGTCCTTTGCTAAGGTGGTTGGGTCTAGAGGTAAAACCTCTTCCTCATCTCTATCCTCTTTTAATGGTAAACCCTTACGATGTTCTTCTTTTGCCCCTACTATTTTTTATGGGTAGGAGGTGTTGAATAAAGAAGAGTATTTTTCCTATTCTGCTCTTATTTGTAGATTTAATAGTTTATGGCCTTCCCTCCCAAATTTGCACAAATGGGTCTTGGAGTCATGGAGGCCTATTGTTGAGGATACCTAGATTGAGCCCTATCCTTCAGTTAGGGTTTTTTTTGTGGCTACCTTTCAATCTAAGGAGGATAGGGCTTGGGTGTTGGAAGGGGGTGTTTGGTTGTGGGGAAAGTTGTGGGGAAAGCACCTACTTTCTCTTCGGCCTTGGTTCCCTTCTTTCAACCCTCTTTCTGAATCTACTAGTGTTGTTCCTACCTGGGCCAGACTTCTTAACTTTCCTCTTTAGTTTTGGACTCCTTCTTGCTTTGAGTCCATTAGAAATGCTATTGGTAGGTTTATTATGGTTGATTTGTCTTCTCTTATCTATGATCATCCTACTTTCTCCCACATTCTTGTGGACGTTGATACCTCTAAATATTTACCTGAGGAGGTCATTTTGATGGTAGGAGCTAGACCATGGTCTCAAATTCCTGATTATGAAGGACTTCCTTTCTACTGTAGGAGATACTTTTCTATAGGTCATTTGGCTACTGACTATTAGAAATCTCATCAGAGTTATGCTATTTGGTGGAAAGATGCTCTTCGTGAGCATCTTACTATGGGAGAATCTTTAAATGATGATTCTAGGGATGAGGATGATATCTTGGCCCCTAAATTCATGGCTTCTAGTTTTGTTGTTGTTGGTGGTGTTGTTGGTCCATCTACAACTGCTACTAATGTTGTTGGTTTGCCTAATTATGCTACTGCAACTAGTGAGGTTGTTGTTGTTGCTGCTAATGATTCTGCTAATGGTTTTGTGATTGCAAGTTAATCTACAACTCATGTTGTTGTTGTTGGTTGTGGGAATGACATTATAGGTACTTTGGTGGCTTTTCCCCCATCCTCCCCTTGCTCTAATCCTTTAGAGGATGATCTTTCTTGGATGGTTGTGCAAAGGAGAAAGAGAGGTCTTCCTAAGCATAATCAGTCCTCTTAATCTCTTGTTAAGTTTGTTTGTGGTGGTCGAAAGACTCCACGTGTGGTTTAGCTATGCTGAGGCTTGTTGTTGTTTGGCTGCTGGTATTCTTTGTTGATCTTTTGAGTAGTTGTTTACATCTTTTGAGCAACATTTTGTGCCTAAAGTTGTAAAGGGTTTCAGGTCCCTTCAAAACTTGTTTTTCCCTAATAATCAGAACATAAATAATATCTAATATATAATTTTAACATCTAATATATAAATTAATATATTAGATAATAATATTATAATTTTATATGTTAATTTTAAATTATGTAATATATTATCTTTTTAATAATTTAATATATTATATTATTAAATATTTTTAATATATATTATATTAGATTACATGTTATATTAAATTAACATCTAATATATTAAATTAATCTTGTTATACAGTGATTTAACTTTTTAAATTGCTATTTATTTAAAATTTATCTTTTTACCTAAAAATAAAAAGATATTAAAATAAGTAATGATATTTAGCTAATACAATATTCATCTGTATATAAAAAAATAT
Source organism: Sequoia sempervirens (assembly GCA_007258455.2). Taxonomy (NCBI): domain Eukaryota; kingdom Viridiplantae; phylum Streptophyta; class Pinopsida; order Cupressales; family Cupressaceae; genus Sequoia; species Sequoia sempervirens. The sequence continues at coordinate 26,293 of VDFB02011896.1, forward strand.
CTTAATTTTTATTTAAAAATCTTAATTTATCACTTAAAATCTTACAATTAAATTTAATAAATTTAAATATTAATTATTTTATAATAAAAAATTCTTACTTACATTAAAAAATTATAATTATTATATATATATATTAAAAAACTATATATTAATATAAAGAAATTATGAAAATGCTGCAAGGTGGCGAAGGGGAGCGAAAAATTGCAGAAGTGAAAAGGAGATGATGGGGAGATATGGAGGAGGATGGTTGCCTAGGAGAGAAGGTGGATGAAGATGGAAAATTACAGTAGGTAGATCACATCCTGCGGTGGGCATTTGAAAATGGAACCTGGGTGGATAAGTGTCATCCACACTTTTGCAAGACAAAAATTCTCGAAAAACAACATTGCAACCAAAGAAGAAGACTCCAAGAAGAAGGTGAAAGGAGGGTTCCTGGACAAGGATGAAATGCAGTAGGGTATCAGAGGAATAAGGAAAGCTAGAGCACGTGAGACTCAAGGTGTGGGTGGTTCTGGGAAAAAGGATGCCATGGAAAACTGTCAGACAATAACATATGCCACAAGGGTAGTGACATTCAAAAACACAGCAGCAAAGTCTGGAAAGTGAAAGGATTGGGAAACCCTAAGCCGGAGAATGAAAGAAAAATGAACCATCAAATTGGAGAATAATTTGAATGTTGGAGAAGAATGAATCAAAGAGATCGAGAACTCTTCAGAATGAAAGTGAATAGGAGGAAATTCCAAAGCAAAGGAAAAGGAGTGAGTGAGGGTGACAGTTTGCGACCGTAGGGATGCAAGCTATATCAAATGCCTTCTTAAGTAATTGAACCAAGAGTGACCAGACTAATGGATAGAGCTATGTTTTCCAAGTGGTGTGGCTCAGGGTGCCCTAGGGAGGAGATCAAATTTTGGTGGCGAAACAATTTCAAGGACCGGGTAAGAGTCCACCAATTACTAAATTCTTTCTTTCTTATAGAATGTATAGATCAATAATTAAAGTTGGAAATAGTATAGGGGAAACCCCTATTTTTGAATGGCCATAGTTTCTACTACCTAAATTAGAGATCAAATTTCAATCCTTGGAATTATACAATAAATCAAATCCCTACCTGGATCAAATTGGTGGATCTTCCCTCAAAATTCTAGAATGTGGAGGCCATGGTGAGAATAGGTGATACCCTAGGAGTGTGCCTAGGGGTTGATGAAGACTTCATAAATGGAAAAGAGGGTGCAAAAGCCTACATCCTAGTAGAAATAGATCAGGGGGTTGGAATATATAAGAACCTAGAAATTTTGACAAAGTATGGAAGTTGGCAACAAGAAATAAAGGTGTGAGAGGGAACAAGGCTTAAAAAGTGCCTCTTTAGAGAAGCATTCTAGGAAGGCACTTCAAATAGGGGAAAAGGGATCATTGAAAATGAGAAGGATATGAAAGAAACAAGGGATGGAATATCATAGGGAGATGCAACCCGATCCCCAAAAGACTCAACCAAGAATGGTCAGATAGATCCCGAGAGAAAGAAGTTCAAAGGAGAAACTCAGAACAGTAGTAAGGCATCCCACCCAATGAGGACAAAGTCGAGGGTTGAAATATCCCAGGAAAAACAAGCTCTCAGCACTCTCCTGGGTGACACACATGAACTCTAGAAGGACATCAACGCTCAACTCAAGGAATTGTCCAAGGAAATAAATAGTGCAGAGAAGGGATCCCTGGAGGTAGGTGAAGAGATTGGGAAGGAAACGCAGAGCAACACAAAAGATGATGAAGAAGAACACCACGAGGAAGAAGGAAATTATTCACAGTCTGAGGAAGAGGAGAGTGACCAATACTCAAAAGGAGAAGAAGAAATCTAGGATGAGGCAGAGGAGGGAGAGCTATTTAAGAAAGGTTGCTTAAGTAGTCCAAATCATAGATAAATAAACCAAACATAAAAAAGAAAACCAAAAGGGGTTGAAAAAAAAACAAAGCTAAGCTGCTAATTACAGGTAATGCTATAGGATAGAGAAAACTGATAACTGGGAAGGATGTCCTTCCTAGAGCTGAATGAGGATTATAGCATGGAATGTTAGGGGCATTAATGCCATTGAAAAATGGCACATGGTCAAGCGCCAAATTGACCAATCAAAAGTGAACATAGTTCTAATCCAAGAGTCAAAATGGAGTAAGGAGGAAGGAAAGAGGAGATTGAGCAACTAGAGACAATGGAAAGGCCAATTCAAGGAGGCTACAGGAGCTTCTAGTGGCCTGGGAGTATTATGGAATCCTCTAACAGTAGATGGGGAAGTGGAAAAAGAAGATGAAAATTGACAGTTGATAAAGTTCAAGGGACTGAGGAGGCATGAAATCTTCTGTCATCAATGTATATGGCCCAATAACCATAGGGAAAAAAAGATAGGTGTGGAATAAAATAACAAGTGAACTAGAAAATCAAAAAAATGAGAAAGGGATAGTAGCAAAGGATTTCAATGCAAACTTGAATAATGAGGGGAAACAAGGAGGTCTACGAAGAACAACAACCATTCAGTGAGATTTCTAAGAATTTGTAGACAAAAATCAACTAAAGGGCTTGTAGATAGAAAACAAAAAATTCACATGGTCTAATAGAAGGAAGGGCTTCACCAACATAGAGGAAAGGCTGGATAGATTCTTGCTCTAGGGAGACTGGGGACAGACAACAACCACTCAAGAAGCCTGGACATCCTACCTTTCACAGGGTCATACCATTTTCATGTTTTGTTGGCATTTGGGCAGGATGACCCCCCTAAAGGATGTCCATTCAAGTTTGAAAATATGTGGCTAGGAGATGAACACCTGTTAGAGCTACTAGAGGGTTGGTGGAATGAGATTAAGTTTGGAGATCAATCGGAACTATACAAGATAAACAAAAAGTTAGGATATATCAAGAATAAGCTCAAATAATGGAACAAGTCTCATTTCAAGAACATTTTCCAGGAGAAAGATAGATTAGAGCAAGAGATCATAGACATGAATGAGCATATAGTAGAGAAAGGAATGGATGCAGTTGACTTTGAGAATAAGAAATGTTTGAAAGAAGAACTAGTAGAAATACTGAAGAGGGAAGAATGCTACTAGAAACATAAATCAAGAGAAACATGGTTGAAAGAAGGAGATAAGAACACCAAGTACTTCCACAAAACAACAATCTCCAACCAAAGTAGGAACATGATTACAAAAATCAAGAAGGTTAATGGGGAAGTAACACAATCTATTGAGGAGGTGAACAAGGAGGCAGTTAGATTATTTGAAGATATTCTGAACAGGGAAAGCCAAGACAATAGAGTGACAAGGGAAAGTCTATTGAGCTCAATTCTCACAATCATAAAGGAAGAACAGAACAGGAGGCTTTATCAAAAGATTTCTTTGGAAGAAGTCAAGGAAGCAGTTTTCTAGATGAATCCAGACAAGGCTCCAAATCCTGATGGATTCCCAACAAGTTTCTTTCAAAAAATTTGGGATATAGTTGGGAAAGATCTATGGGCGGCAATGGAAGAATCCAAGAGAAAATGGACAATGTTGGGGGAAATAAATCACACATTTATGGCCCTAATTCCCAAGAAAAAAGACTCGCAGACGATGAGTGACTTCAAACCAATTGCTCTATGCAATATGTTGTATATAAGGTGGTCACCAAAATAAGAGCAAACAAACTCAAGGAAGTCTTGAATGAGGTCATATCAGAAGAAAAAAGTGGATTTTCTCTAGGAAGGTCAATAACATAAGGAATAATCATTGCTCATTGCTCATGAAACCATACACTCAACTAGGAAAAACAAAGATGCTTGCATGGTGCTAAAATTAGACATTCTAAAAGCTTATGACATGGTAGACAAACAATTTCTCTTGGAGGTGCTAGGGAAATTTGGATTAGAAGAAAATTAGATTAATTGGATAAAAAAATTATCTCAACAACCAAATTTCTATACTAGTGAATGGGTCTGCACATGGATTCTTTCCCTCCACAAGGGGGCTAAGACAAGGTGACCCCCTCTCCCCCTTATTGTTCATAATCATGGCAGAGGTATTGGGGAGAGGGATTCAAAAGCTAAGAAGGGAAGAAAAATGGGTGGAAGTCCATGCGGAAAATGGCATAGAACCCACAACACATTTACAATTCGCAGATGACACCATTCTGATTGGGGAGGCTAGCAGAAGACAAGCAAGGGTGATCAAGAAATTTTTAGATGATTACTGCAATGCATCAAGGTAGAGCATTAATTGGGGAAAGTCAAAGGTATTTTCCTCAACATTCAACCAAGTCTAAAAAGGACCTAGCCAAAATCTTGAACGTGAAAATGGCAACGCTACCAATACATTTCTTGGGGATGCCTTTGTAGGAATAAATAAAAAGTGCTATTGGGAGAACTTGGTAAACAACTGCAAGAAGAAATTGGGAACCTGGAAAGGCAAGTGTCTGTCCTCAACATGAAGATTATTAATAGTTAAATTAGTATTGTTAGCCATACCGGTGTATTCAATGTCATGTTTAAAGCTACCTAAGGTAGTGGAAGAATCCCTGACTGAAATTTTTAGGATGTTATTTTGGAGTGGAATAGGGGAACAAAATAAATTCCCTCTGTTGGCTTAGGAAAAGGTGTATACACCCAAAGAGGCTAGTGGGACCGGGATCAAGTAGCTATCGCTAATGAATCAAGCCATGGAGGCCAAACTGGTATGGGACCTCCACACAAAAGGTGAGCAGAAGTGGGTTAGAATCATGAGGAGAAAGTATCTAGACTTGGATGAACTAGCCAAAATTCTCACCACAATAAACCCACCAAGAGGTTCTACAATTTGTAACTTCATTTTGGAATGCAGATACATTATATCTAGGCATGTAACTTGGGAGATCAGAGATGGAAACAGTGCATCCGTTTGGAACGATTCATGGTGTGGGAAACCCCCCATCATCAACACTTTGGGACTGGAAGAAATCAAGGAAGAAACAACAAGACTATGGGGGAACAAGGTTTCTAATTATGGCAGGATAAATGACAATCAAGGGTCCCCCAACTAGATTTGGAATGATCTTCAAACCCTCAATGCACCACAAGCTCAGAAAGAAGCATTAAAAGAAATCCTCAACGACAGAAATTTTATCCCATCCAATGATAAGGACATAATTAGAAGGTGTGGGTCTTCCACAGGCATATATAAAGTGAAGTTCAAATATAATATTAAAGAAATGGCTATGGAAAGACAAGATTGGCCATGCAAGTTGATATGGGGGGAAAAATTCCTCCCCAAAGCAAGAGCCTATTGCATGGATGGTGATACAAAAAAGAATTCTCACAAAGGATAGATTAGTTACCTTTGGTGTTCAAGGACCAAGAAGATGCTCAATGTGCAAAGAGAATAAAGAATCTACATATCATCTTCTTCTAACTTTCCCATATGCTAATGACTGCTAGAATAGAGTCAAAGACAAATTAAATATGCAATTCCCCATGCCAATAGATCTAGTATCCTGGTTCAAAATGTGGCCCCAAGGAGATAACAAATCATTTTTTGGCGGCATATGGAAAATGACCCCATCCATTGTAATATGGGAATTACGGAAGGAAAGGAACAAAAGTATTTTCCAAGGGAAGGAGATGAACAAAGACAGGCTCTGGGACAAAATTGAAAGTGCCATTGTAGAACTGGTTAATGAAGATGCTAGGTGCAGAGTAGGTAAGTAGAAAAAGTTTACAAACTAGGATGATAGCCTAACAAAAATATTTGTTGGATTGAAGTCGACACTACTTAGTGGAAATTACATGTTGCAGTCATCAAAGGAAAAGAGAGAAAAAGTAACATGGAAGGCACTGGAAGAAGGTTGGACCAGAATAAATTTTGATGGAGCTGCTCGCAAGAACCCAAGGCCAGGGGGAGTTGGTTGTATTGCAAGGGATGCTCATGGCAAGTCTCTAGCAGAAAAATATACTTCATTGGGAATATGCACGAATAATGAAGCAAAGTTTAGAATAGCTTCCATCGGATTACAATTGGTTCTAGACTTGGGCATGAAGCGAGTACACTTGGAAGGGGACTCACTCATCACAATCAATTCCATCCATAGAGGCAACACTTTGAATTGGAAACTCAACCACTTGTTGTAGAGTATCAAACAATTGGCAAGCAGATTTAAGGCCTTCCAAATTAGCCACACATACTAGGAAGGTAGTGACAAGGTAGATGAGCTAGCAAAAAAGGTGTCCAAAAGAAACACGTAGGCAGAGCCCGAGACAAAGCCAGAATCAGAGAAAAAGGTAACATAAATACCACAACAACTAACAACTAAAGAAGGACATATTAAAATAAGGACAAAATCCAAGTGAATTGGATTGACAAGACATGAGTTATCAATAGAAGGTGGAGAGCAAGTTAGGTGAGAAAGTCCCAAGGTAAAGGAAATGACTGTTGGCTAGCACAATACCATGCATTTATTTTTTTCCATATCACCAACAAGGTGGTGGCAAGCAAACACGCTTCAAAGGGCACAACCCCTGAAAAGCTCATAATGATGAAGTAAGGCCATCGTTGTTAAAAGGCCTTGGCTCGTGTAGACTCAGACAAACACAATAGTGCCATTCCAGAAGGAGAGAATGGTTGGTAGTGAAAGAAATGACTCAAGTTTGAGTATCAAAAAGGTGCTATGAATAGTTGTAGCAATCTCAATGGAGACTCCACTATACCTGAACACAGTGAAGCAATAGTAATCTTTCACAGGTGAAATTATAGATAAAAGATTGTAGGGGTTGTTGGCTTCTTCTCACCCATTGGTCCTTTGGGTAACCAAGAAAGTTTTGGGTCCAAAATTCTTGAGGGCCTACCATAGATTCAGGTCAAACTCAAAAATCTCGGCCATGTTCCTGGTTGTGCTCATGCACATGGGTGTATCAAAGGAAAATGGGAAGAAACTCTCATAGATGGTTTTCATCCATGCCTAGTTGGGAGACATTGATGTGGCCTTGGACAATGTGGATGAAAATAAACAAATCCCAATGACTCAAAATTATTACATGATCCGCATGAACGGAAGGGAAGTCATGAAATTCCCTCTGATTCAAATCATTGACCCAAAGGGTTTTGAGAAGTTGTGGGATGAGTGCGAAAAGAACATCTTCTTCCTGCTTAGAGTGGCCAAATTGGTGAAAAACATTCCACGAGGTTGGGCAATGAGGTATGTGGAGGATGAAGGGCTTGCGGATGAGATTGTGGTAGGGGACGATGATGACTAGGACTTTGGAATGGGAGAATGGTGCCAAGATGACAATAAAGACCCTGAGGAGAAAGCATACTATATTGCCTACATGAAGAAAATAGAGTTGGATGACAACGAGGTTTGAAAAAGACCGGTCTAGTAAAGTCTCTACTATGATATGTTGTAAAATAGTAATCAGGGTATAGTATACAGAAAATAGGAGTCAGTCTCGAGGTAGATGGTGGTGCTTGTATATGAAACTAGGCCATTTTGTAATGAAAAATGTGAATAATGTATAATATTACTAGGAAGGATAGGGTGGTTACGGTGAAGGCCATTTTTTTAAAAGGGCCTGCAAGGAAGTATTTTGATGTCTGGAACTCATGTAACCTCAATTTTTCAAGAAATACAGGGTATTGCCCCTTGGCAGTGATTTAATTAGCAAAAAAAAACTATATATAAAAAAATGATCAAATAAACATAATTAAACATTTTATTACTATCTAATATAATTCTACCACAATCATTATTCATTTTTTAAAGAAAGGATTAAACAAATGACACAATTTCAAGATTTAGGCAAGGTACTCTCACTATAAATGAACTCATTCTATTTACATGTCAATATATATTAGTTATGTTGGTAATTAGTGATAAAGATAAAATTTATGATATATGTAAAATATTTTAACAGTGATTATAATATAATATTTTAAAATAGTATATATATATAGTTATACATATATAATATGTAATATATGATAAATTATAATATTACAATAATATATTTTATAATAGTCCTTTTCTAGTGGAATCACTTTAACATCTTCAATGGACCTACTATCTAATATAAAACATAAGAGAAAAATATGTAGAGAACAATAAATTACAATGCGGTATACATGTTTTAAAATAGCTAGATGTATGTTACATGCTAAAAATTTATGTCTTATATATTTTGGTTAGAAGCTATGTTTTGTGCTACTTACATTATTAATAGGACTCCTACTAAAGCTTTAAAAGATATAACTCCTGCAGAAGCTTGGTTTGGTAAGAATCCCAATCTTAAGCATTTAAGAATTTTTGGTTCAATTGCTTATGTTCACAAACTTAAACAAAAGAGGAAAAAATTAGACCATAAATCTTCTTATCATATTTTTTTTGGTTATGATGAACATCTAAAGCGGCTTATAGAGTTTATAATCCTCTTACTAACAAAGTTAAAGTTGCTAGAGATGTATGCATTGCTGAAAATGGTGTTCATGATTGTTCTAAAGTGAACGATATTAAATCTTCTCAAAATAAAGTTATTGTTGTAGAGGATAATCCTCAAGTTGAATATTCTCTTAACCCTCATAATGCATCTCTTACTCATGTAGTGATAGTGATGATGAAAATGTTGAAATTTCTCCTCATGATTCTTTTTCTAGTGATGATACTCCTACATCTAAAAGAAAGCCTAAATGGTTTAAAAATTTCATGCAAGAAAGTGAGGATATTTTAGCTAGAATGAATCAATCTAAAGCTAGAAAGGAAAACTATTGTAATTATGCTTTGATGTCTCAAGTTATGAATACTAATGATCCTCAAACTTATGAACAAGCTAAAGATAAACCTCATTGGAAAAAAGTTATGCAAGAATAATATGATACTTTATTTGCTAATAAAACTTGGGATTTAGTTCCTTTACCTCAAGGTACAAGAATCTTGTTTCATGCAAATGGTTGTATAAAACTATTTAAGTTAATGCACATAATGAAGTTAGCGAGTTTAAAGCTAGATTAGTTGCTATGGACTTCTCTAAAGTTGAAGGCTTAGATTATAATGAAACACTTGCTCCAGTAGCTAAGATGCCAACTATTAAATTAGTTCTTGCTTTCGCTTCTCATATGCATTGGCCTATTCATAAAATGGATGTTAAAAGTGCATTTTTAAATGGTGATTTACATGAAGAAATTTATATACATCTCAACCTTTGGGTTTCATTAAGGAAGGTAATGAAAATATTGTTTGCAAATTGAAGAAATCAATCTATGGTTTAAAACAATCTCCTAGAGAATGGTATTCTAAAATTAATTCTTTCTTTCTATCTCAAGGTTTCATTAGAAGTAAAAATGATCCAAATTTATATATTAAGCATACTAAAAATGATATTGTGATTATTATTTTATATGTTGATGATTTAATTATCACTTCTAGTTCTAACAATTTGATTAGTGATATTAAGTCTCAACTCATCAACAATTTCAAATGACTGAATTAGGCCTATTACATTATTTTTTGGGTATGCAAATTTGGCAAACACCTAAAGGTATTTTTCTCTCTCAACATAAATATGCTCAAGATCTCTTAGATAAGTTTAAAATGAATGACATAAAGTGTGTTTCTACTCCTTGTGAATTAGGAACTAAATTAATGGTTGATATGGAAACTCCTTTTGTTGATCCTACTTTATATAGGCAATTGTAAGATGGGGTTAAATCATTCCTATCCTAGATAAAGTGACAACCAACACTTCTAAGATACAAACCACATCCAAACTAGAGAATACAAACAAGAAGATAAATCAAAATGAAAGCAAATAAAATAGAACACTCCTCATTGAAGTTGATTCCTTCTCTTGTCTCTCCTATTTCTCCTTGTGCAATCTTTACCCTCATATTTGAAGTTGCACTTGTGCAAAGGTCTACAAATTGTAAGTAGAAAGTTGGAGACAAAATGGTTGTTAAGGAAAAAAAATGGGAGGGGAAGGTTGCTCTATAGACAACCATTTAAACAAGCAGCTAAGATCGATCTTCTAGAAAGATTCCAAGATCAACAGATGAGGATTCATGAGAGGGAGGTTACAGAATAGATGATCAAGATAAAACTTCTAGAAAGATTCCAAGATCAACAATCGAGAATTGATGCACTAAAAAGAGGTGGGAAATGAAGACTACGACGCCAATGGCTATGACAGAAATAAAGGCCATGACATAGATTAATGAGCAAGGCATCTTTGGCCAAAAAGGGAGGCATAAATAATTTATTCAAATTATTTATTCAGGGACAAGAAAAATGGAGGAAGTGGACAAGTGGAGGATTTGAATTATTTATTTGAGGAAAATGAAAAATGAGCATTTAATTAAATCAATTTGCCAAATCCATATAATTAAATGGGGAGAGATAGAATTGGGCACCAAATAATTAGTTTGAATTAATTATTTAATGGGGAGAGGAATGATGTGCATGATTAAATAATCTTGACAATTAATTAATTATAGAAGAATGAAAAGGTCGATTGCATAGACAAATAATTATTATTATTATCTGACTATAGACGAATGATAAAAAATAAATAAATAAATAAATAATGATTTATTTAATTATTGAAGAAAGGGAGTGTTAGTGACAATTAATTTATTTAATTGATCAGGATAGAAAAAGGTTAAGAGAGTGGATTAATTAAATAATTAAAAATTATTTAATTAATAGAGGAATATGATCAAGAGTGATCCAATAATTGAAATTATTTGATTATTGGAGGACAACAACCAAGAAAAATGACGCTCATAGACTTAGGACATTTTTTAGTGTCTACATTTTGTCCCTCTTTGACATAATGAAATTATTATGTTGTGTCAAAGAAATTCAGTCAAGAGATGCCCCAGTGAACTCAGGGTATAGGTATGCCCCATTAGGAAAATTTGACAAATTTTTAAAAAAATTCAAAAAATTTGGAAAATTATCCTGATAAGACAAATTGATGGCTAGGAGTTTGATGGTGAAGATGAAAATGAGTTTCAAGATTGATAAAGGGGTCAAACTCAAGATCAAAGGCATCTAAAGGTGCGCCCAATAGATAAGCCCAAGTCAAAACCCTAATTTTTAACCTATAAATAGCAATTTGAGTTTGAACAAGGGTCATTTTGACATTCCAAATTTAGAAAGTTTGAGAGCTCCGAGTGATTTTCCAATAAGGATGTCTATAGTTCCAGAAGCCACCCATCATGCATATCGGATTCAGAGGTACCGCCAACCTAAGGGAGCACCTGCCCTGGTATGTACTAGCAACCCACCTTTTAATTTCTTTCATTTTGTGTGCATTTAGGCTAGGAATTAATTTAGTAGGCAATTGCATCACATAATTTTGTGATGCAATTGCGTGTGTGTTCGACACATTCGATAAGTGGTTCGCCGCAATCATCTTAGAACGACACAATTGCACTATGGTTAGGGCAAGGGGCATTTACATTGTGACGCACAAAATTGTGTGACACAACTAACTTTTTAGGCCGCACTTGTGGTTGGGAATGACGCAAGTGACTAGATGTGATGCATGTGCAGTACAAAATGACACATGTGTTGGGCAAGTGATACAATCGCAATTCTGAGCCAGTTAAAAATATGTTTGATGCATATGCCAAAACTGTGACACAATTGCTTGGTTAAATTTTTTCCCCAGATTAGGAAACTTTGAATTGATCAACTTGGGTTCAATAGGTCAATTGAAGGGCATGGATTGACATTATTGGTTGCTTGATGATTTTAGGATACTCTACCACCTATTTACATATGAGAGTCCAGACCAAATGTGTTCTAACTGTGGGGCTAGCTAGGCAAGGAGGAGAGATAGGTGTTGCTGGACTTGGGATTGTTTTATGTCACATATATGCTCGTGATTAGGGAAAACAGAGGGATGTTGACAACACTGGCAGAGTGGTGGCACTTCAAGATGATCAAATTCCATTTGTCGACAGGGGAGGCGACAGTCACTCTAGAGGATGTTTACAGGATTCTACAACTATCGATTTGTGATGAGTGGGTATGCTATGACCTTGCGCGAGGACTCCAAGAATTGTATGCGTACTACCAGACTGATGATGACGTAAAGCTCAATATCTAGAGCTATGAGATTTGATGGGAGACCCTGGCAGAGACATATGATAGATATGATTGTGTTCTGTGTGCATTGATAGCAGGCGTGATGATTCCCAACCGCAAGGGTCATGGTTTCCTAATTGGCTGGGGAGAGATGTTGGGATCGATGGTTCACTTTGGGACAATGTATACATGGGGGCCATGTCTATTGGCCATGCTCTATTTCTAGCTGCACAACATCTCTTATAGAGGAGGACATAGTCTGAGCTATGGTGCTACTTTGTTGATAGTGTGGGCTTGGGAGCACATAGCGATGTTCCGACCTCCAATGGTTCAAAAATTGGGTGTAGGTGCTCCATATGTGTATCTATATCAGGGGGGCCTTACACAAACGCATGTTGGTGATGTTGGTTACTAGAAGCATGGTTTGGATACATTGGTTAGTTTCACCTGGAGGCCCTACAAGACATGCGATCTCTAGATCAAGGAGGATGATCATTTGCCATGGTGTCGAGAACCCAGATATCTCATCAAGTGCACTGTACAAATGTAGCATATTATTGAGATGTATCTCCCAAAGAGGGTTCAAAGAAATTTTAGGGAGAGACAAGATGTTCTAGTTGGGACAACAGAGTATGAATGATCCTCCTTTGAGGTGCATCCCTAGGGACCTTAGATTGCGGTCACTACAACAGAGGAGGATATAGATTCCATGCAGGCATTAGATTGGGAGTGGAGAGGTGAGGATGTAGATGCAAGGATGATGCTAGAGTATGATTCCTAGTGGTTGATACACATACCCATTCCCTTGATAGATCCATAATAGCCAATGCCAGTAGAGCATTGAGGTAGGGGCTTGAGAGGCCGACGAGGAGACAAGGAGAGGAGGGGTGGAGGGAGAGGAGACAGTGGACAAGGAGATAAAGGAGGATGGGGGGATGATGGAGGGGATGGATAGGGAGGACGGGGAGGAGACCATCACAGGAGGAGGGATGCAAGATGATGGGTGGTCGGACAATTACCACCTATCAGAGAGTAGGCAGATATGGAGGAGGATCAGCCAGAGGTGAGGGCAGCCATGGAGGTGGCAAGTCAGTAGCAGGCAGAGGTTCCTATAGGAGAGGTGGGATAGCCAAAGGTAGAAGCTATGGAGGTTGAGGTGGGAGGAGAGGGAGGACAGGAGGAGGCAAATTTGGATGAGGTAGAGAGAGTCCTCTGAGAGAGGATTATCATGGGTATACAGGAGGTGGGTGAGGAGGGCTGAGAAAATGAGGGCACTGTCAATCAAAGGATAGTTGTGCTATAGGAATGTGTGTAGGCATTAGAGGCAGAGTTGAGGATAGTGACTATTGAGAGAGATGACCTTAAGGCCAAGAGGGATGCCTTCCAGGTGGAGAGGGATCTATCAGTTATTAGCCAAAAATAGACGAATCAACGGATGATTGATTTTATAGCTACATGCAGTGGATCCATCATAGATGTGGCACGTGAGTATGCCCGAGTCAGTAGGGCCATGCAGTATTATAGGGACTTCTATGAGAGAGTGGTACCTCTTGAGAGGAGAGAGCCCACATCTTATGAGATTGACAGTGGTTCACGAGGCAGGTCTCATAGCTAGACGCACAACAGGCAGACTTAGAGTAGATTTGAGGGGGACACATTAAATGCCAGATGGGAAACCTTCTACCACAGAGCAAAGGGCCAGGCATTCATCGCAGAGGGAGGATAGGGATGCCCTAGGGATAGGGGATTAGGGCAGTTCAGGCTAGGGCCCCTTTTCTATTTATCATGCATTATGTTCCATGGACACTTTCATTTTTTATTATTAAGCCTACGAGCTCCACTTTTATTGGACACATCTTGAATACATTGTACTTGTGACACATTATTTTTTGAGAGATATATATGATATTATTTTGGCGGCGGTTGATGATATGCATTGTTATATGATTATGATTTTGATGTTTATGATGATGTCATGTTAAATGCTATGGATATTCATGCTATGATTATGTTGTTCATGGATACATGATGGTGTGATGATCTTGATATGCTTTATGATTATTTTTTTATGACTATGTTATGAATGTTTATGTTATTTATGATCTATATGGATGATAAATGCAATATGGCTGACCTAATGTTATGAATGTGATGGTGTAATTTATTTATGATAGCAGATGTTTTTATTATGATATGTATGGGTGATGAATGCAATGGAAATGGTCTTGTGTTATGAATGTGATGTCATATGCATATGCAATGTTAATGTTAATGTAATGAAATGCTTGTATAATAATGCGAAGTGTTTGATTGAAAATGTTTAATATGAATGAAAAATGTGACGTGTAATGTGATATGTTATAAAATTATTAATGTGATGTAGTATGTATAGGATGCAATTTGATATGAAATGCAATGTTTATGTGATGGGATGAATCACGATGTAAAATGCAATGTTATATGGATTATGATGTAAAATGTGATATGATATGGAATGCAATGCCATGTGATATGGGATGTAATGCTATGATGAAATGTACAATGCAATAAGATACTTATATGATGATGCTCATATGGTGATAAAATGATAATTCCATATGGATGATCACCATGTTTTTGTATTTTCTTATGCAAATATATGCGACCTAATATGATAAAAAAAGCCTTCTAGGATGCTTTCTAACATGATTATATATGCAAGATGTTTTTGTGTGTCACTGGACTCTATCAAGATGCAAATGGAAGGAATGTTAGGACATAAGAGATGGATGTTAGTGTGAGGGAAGGGAAGGAGAGGGATATGGGAAAGTTAGACGAGGAATGACAAGGGACCAACTTTGATGCTTTTATATTTATCATCATCGAGCGTCAAAATTGTTGCAAATGGAACAAAAACACCATGGTATGATATAGACCAATGTGTGCAAGGTGACCATTTGGGAGGGAAAAACAATCAATAGACAAGGAATGCCCCAACTCATACTAAGGACCCAATTATCCTAGTCTTTTTTCCAAGACAAACCACAGGCAACAAACAAAGAAAAGAGGTCATGTTCCATCATTGTCCCTTAAATCCTTTAATAGGACATCCTCAAGGTAACTAGTAACATGATCCAGGATCAATCAAAAAGATAAGACAAATCCAGACCAACAAACTGTTTGCCAAAGAGACAATGTTTGTCGATAGTTTTGATAAGATTGATTGATAGATGATTGATTGGGTTGACCAAGATGACTGAGTTTGATTGATAAGTTGACAAGGATTGATTGTTAAGTTGGAAAAATGTTGAAAAATTGATTTAATTGACTACACCTAGCTTCATGAAGGACACATCTTAATTAAGGAAAGATTGATTGACCAAGATGACAAGATTGATTGATTTGATAAAGATTGATTGATAAAGTTGACAAAGTTGATTGATTGTGCCTGACTTCAGGAAAGACATATCCTGATTAAGGAAAGATTAATTGACAAGGTTGATAATATTGATTGATATGACCAAGAAATGTGGCGATACCCAAATTTAGGAAAGATACATCTTGCTTAAGGCAATAGACACATCTGGTAAAGTTGACCAAATGACAAGTGTTAACAAGGAACCTAATTGCAAGAAAGACACGTCTTGCTTAAGGTGAATGATCAAATTGACAAAGCCTAATCTCAAGGACACATCTTGATAAGAGAAAAAGATAGGACCAAATGAGACAAATGGCATAATGTCCCATTCCAATATAGTACCAGTGACATTAAGATGATTGATTGATGTGAAGATTTATTGTAGATCCAAAATTTGTTGGTTATGTTTGTTTGTTGATTCATGATTTGGTTTGAATGAAGCTTGCAGACCAAGGACATTACTAGAATTGAAAAACCCTAAAGGAATGACCTAGGTGGCCTCGGGGCTCATCGATTGATGGCCTTGCCTACGTTATACACGTAGAGACCTTGTAGTTCAACACAACTTGGCTTTGCCTTATTCGACAAAAGACTGAGTCATGATTTTATTTGGACAACCTAAAAGGACTGACCTAATGTCTTAGGGGCTCATATAAGATGAGCCTTTCCTACATAGAAAATGTGTAAAGACAACATAGTTTGACCACTCTAACATAGACTGACTTTGACTTTGACTCTGTTTTTGGGATTTTTGATGTTTTTGGATTTTGATGATTTTATGATTTTTTTGGATTTTGATGTGTTATGATTTTTTTGGATTTTTGATGTTTTATGATTTTTTTGGATTTTTCTGTTTTATGATTTTATTGGATTTTGATGTTTTATGATTTTTTTGGATTTTTGATGTTTTAAGGAGTAGAAAGTTGATAAGCACCTGATCTATATGATGCTGTGACAATATAAGGACCCAACCAGTTAGGTTCAAACTTTCTAGGCTTTTATTGTTCTGCCTAATTCTTCAAATTTTCTTTCAGGACTAAGTCACCAATGTAAAAAATTCTAGGTCATGCCTTCTTATTGTAGCTATGTTGAAGGAAATTTTGATATGCTTGAAAATGTGTCAAAGCATTTTGTCTCTTTTCATCCAATAGTTCTAGCTGATGTAGACAGGATACATGATATTCTTCCTGATCAATCAAGCCTTGCATAGAGATTTGTAGGGATGGTAACTCCACCTCTATAGCCTTAGTTGCTTCTTTCATGAGTACTTGAACAAAAAAGACAATAGAAACATACATGCCATAGTCAATCCTCCTACTGAAACTAAGGACAATAAATATGAATAATGATCATATGCAACCACATCCCTTAGAAAAAGTGGTAACATTTATTGAAGCTAGACCATGCAAGGGCTCAACTAAAAAGCTTCTTGCTATTTATTTCTCACAAAATGACATACCTAAGCGTGCACTCGGTGTTGTCATAATAGTGGTTTACAATTCCTGAGAGGAACGAATTTTAGCTGAAATCACATATTTTTAGAAAATATAATGATTTAATCCTTAAAAAGTTCCATTTTAAGGATTCCAATTGAAGAGGGTTTGATCAAATCACCTTAGATCAAACCCCCCTTGGATAGAACCTCACTAGTTTTAAACCATACCTATAAATGCGTCTCCTTTACACCTATCAAAATGCTGATAAAAAATCACTTTTGATTTACCTTTTGGGGGATCCAATGAATTCATTTAAAATTTATTTCAAATGATTATGGTATTCCTCAGAACAATCTATCCAATGAATATAATTTTAATATGTTTCAATGGTTTTGTTATGTATTTGTTTTTTAAGTTCTATTAAACATAGGTTTTTCATCGAAAATGAATTTATTTGTTTTTCACATGTGGAAAAATAGAAGATTATCAAAAAAAAAATTGAAAAATATGAGTGCACCAGATATTGAAGTCCTTGATCCAACAAAAAAAATAAAATAAAATTTTGACATATACAAAAAAAGTTACGCGTATACTGGTCGTGTTGTGTCTAAATTGTAATTCGTTTGACTTTGAAACTTGATTAAGGAAAAAATATTCAATAAAAAACTATCTAACCAAGTGGAAGCACTAAATATCAGAGTTACAAATCTAAATTTCAAAGAATTAGAATTTTATCCTTCATGGAAAAAAAGTTATGCATTATACGGTGTACATCACTTTTTAAAAATGTTGTTTTATGAAAAAAATCAATTTTCGTGGGAGATGGAAAAAGAAGTGCAATTTGATTCCAAAAATTTTGAAAAAAATATTTTTAGAATCTACAGACAAAATTTGATGAGACTCTAGTTTGTACCATCTTCAAATTCCTCACAGTTTAGCCGCTATAGGTGCCCGGATGTGAAGATTTAGTTAAAAATAATAATTTTAGTGTCCAGTTTGGCCAAAAATTGTAAACCACTATTATGGGATCACCCCACTTGATTGTCCTCTTTAAACAATTGGTCGAATCAATGATAAACCCACTAATGGGATATTACTTGATCCTGTTTGTGAAGAGAATGTGATCATCGAAAAATTCCTATATGTGCATGAACTATTTCAAGATACATATGACATACTGAAAGCATGGATCAAGAATCACAATGGGTTTGCTTGCCCTATGATATGCTCGATAGATCTCCCTTCAAAAGTGGGATTGAAAACATTAAATGTATCATTTTCCATCATTCCATAATCAGATCAATTTCATGTGAAGCTAGGCTATCCATGGCTTTGCTTCATGAATGTCATCCTTTTGGTTGTGCATAAATGTCTAAAGTTTCCATTTGGAAATGATATCTTTACTGTGCATCATACTAGATTTAATCTTGCCTTAGCAAAAGGGAATTTTTCATTAGATTACTTTTGGCCCAAGCCCATGGAACCTATCAAGCCTCGTGAGGATTTATTTTTCAAATCATATCAAAAGTTCAAGGCAAAGAAAATAGCATAATTATCCCTTCAAAACATGCCTCAACCTATAACTGAAACAATGATCGAACCAAAATCCCTTCCAAACATACAAGAACAACCTATAGAAAAATCTCCTACAATTTCCTACAAGAGACCGCGAGATAATAGAAACAATCTCATATTCCCTCCTAGAGTCAAACAAGTTTATCAAGCCAAAGAGAAATTGGTTGAAAAACCTACTATTGTTTTTTCTATTCCTCCTAAGGAAGAGAAGGAACCTAAGATTGACAAACCCACTCTTACACAAACAAAAATTGAGAATAGATTGAAATGAAATCAAAGTGCCAGAGAGCATAGGCATATGCGATGTACTATTGCTCGTAGATTACAAAATCAAGAAGACAAGAACAACATAGAAAATAAAAATCCAAACTTACATAAAGAAAAGCATGATGATCCTATACCTTCGCCGCAACATAAACAAGAACATTGCATGGGAATTGTTATTCAACCTCCTATTGTGATAAATCTAGATGATGACATTGACATAGCAAAAATTGATGAAGAAGTGCATGATAAGTTGAATACATTGTTTTCTTCTTATTTAAGCTTAAATGACAAATCTCCTAATAAGAGTGTTGAACCTAGTGCTTCCCCTAGCACTTGCTCTTGTCCCTTTAGCTCTTTGTCTACCTTCTGTTTATACTAATAGAGATTGGGTTGTGGATGACCTACTTTAGGTTGACTCGCATGTGCCTTACTAGTCTTTTGCATTTTCATGTTTTCTTTTTGTGATTGCATGTATGTAATGTCATCCCCTATGTTCTTTCATTTGATGTATATCTCTCTTTTTGTGCATTCCTCTATATGTATCTTTCATTCTTCTATATTTCGTAATCATTTCATTTGTCTTGTTTTTTCCTTTTAGGGATGACATAAGGTGTCAAGACATTTAGGTCTCTTCCATGTTGACCCAAAAACATTTTTCTTTTTTTTCACTCTCTTTGTGTCATTCTTCCAGTTCTGTGAGTATTTGGGGAATGATGATAGTTCTATGCTCAATGACAAAATTGTAGCAAAAACATACTGACCCCAAATCCATATATCTCTTATGTATTTGTGGGGGTAACCCTTCCTTCATATTTCATGATGCAACTTATCTCATAAACATATGACTTGGAATAGGGTTTTCCAAGGAAATCTCTCATGTCTTACACAATTTTTTTTGGCTAATTTAAATCAATTGCTCACAGTAATGGTGTAGCAACCCCTTTAAAGTGGGGGCATACATCGATGACATTTTTCAAAAACGTTCATGGCATGATTTTCCTTTTTTCTTGTGATGTGTCCTCTTCTTGGTGGTGTCATTTGGTTCAATTTCGTCCAAGAGTGTATGATCTATCGTCATGGCATGATGCAAATGAGGCATCCCATGAGTGATGATCTAACACCTTTGACTTTTCCTCTCTTGGAGACATTAGACACAATGCTTCCTAAGAAGAAGACCTTACATGAACAAAGCAAAATCCCTTTTAAGAATTTTTTTTACATGACATTACAAAAGCATTACATTGTGGTGCCTTATCAAATTTGTAAGGAGGATAACTTCGGTATGGTATGTGAGGCTAATATGATTCTCTCATTTTCCACTTTGTTAGGATAACTCACCTAGTGGACAGACTAAGGTTCCAATACCTTAGAGTGAGCAGCATATGTTATGGAAAAATAGCCAATGATGTGTTCCACATTGCATTGGACCATCGAAGCTTGATCCTTTTTCTTGGACAAACAACCCCATTCCACATCGCATTGGGATGGTTGTGCTTGATCCTTTGTTTTTCTTTATTTTTTTGGCCTTTGATAGGGTATGATTATGTATCTTTGTTATTGTTGCATACTTAAGTGTCTTGAATGTCTACTTTAATGTGAGTTTGACATGGGGTCATCCTCTCACTAAAGTGGGAGAAAAATGTAGTTTCAA
Organism: Sequoia sempervirens; assembly: GCA_007258455.2. Taxonomy (NCBI): domain Eukaryota; kingdom Viridiplantae; phylum Streptophyta; class Pinopsida; order Cupressales; family Cupressaceae; genus Sequoia; species Sequoia sempervirens. Next base: position 46,686 of record VDFB02011896.1, read on the forward strand.
AAAAAGTAATCTTTTTTCACACTTAATTTGGATAATTGAAATAAATTTGAATTAATTGTATCTTGGAATAGTGTTGTAATGTTTTGTACACATTCACATCATTCTAATTCTTTATTTAATTGAAATTTACCTTAAATTTTCCTTTTACAGAGTGGTGTGAAGTGTTCTAACACACTTTCACACTTTTCTAGGGTTTATTGAATGAATTAAGTCTAGTGGGCCCCTTTTATTGAAATGTACCTAATGTGTACCCTATTTAGGTGTTGTAAAGTGTTGTAACACACTTTCACATTTATCTAGGGTCCCCTTAGTTAATTATGGTTAATTGAAGTTAATTAACCCCTTTAATTTAAATTTAAACCTTATTTATGACACCTCCTTAAGATCTATCTTGACACCCATAATTTAAATTGCATAACATTTTATTGGGAAAATTGAGGTCCTAGAAAATTGTGCCAGGACCAATTTTCCCTAGGCGGTGAATGGTTCCTCCCTTAATAGGACCCCACTTTCTTTACTGATTCTACATGGGTTTTTGACTTTATTTCCATCCCTTGATGTTAAAACCTAGACATCTGAGCTAGGACCCATTTTCCCTAGCTAGCAAATGGGTCCTCCCTTAATGAAGACCCCCTTTTTGAATTTCATTATGGCAAGAATTTAATAATGTTTATTTCTAGATCTAGTGTTGGCCTTAATTGTTTGAATTTTGAGGGTAATCACCTAATTTAGTATAAATAAGGGGTAAATTCACATTGTTTCTCCTATCAATTCATTCTATGTCTCCAAGCATTCAAGTTTACAAGAATAAGAGCATTTACAAGGAATTTCAAAATATACTATCAAGAGTTCATTGCAACAATTCAAGATCATTTCACCATGTCAAAGGTTTAATGCATTCATGCATGTTGTTGAGCTAAGATTGTGAGTGTAGCATTCAAGGTCTACTTGCAAGCATTGTTTCACATGTTATTCAAGAATCAAGATCTACATTCTTCATTGCCACTACATGTTAGATTGTAGATTTATCTTCCAATACAACTTCCAAGGTATCTACATCACATCATTTCATGTTTCATGCTTCAATTTCCTTATTTCATCATTTGGTTTAATTACCTACAAGGTGTTTGACTTCAAAAAACCCCTATTCACTAGCAATCAACAATTTTTTCTTCCCTTGAATGTGTGTTTGTAGAATTATAGGTTGTTCAGATCAAGTGGAGGAAAGATTTGGAGCAAAATTATCAAAGTTGTGAAGTTGCAAAGTTGACCTTTAAAGTGCAAGAACGAAGAATTGAAGCTACATAATTAAGTACACATTTCCATGAGCTGACAACCAAGAATTGAAGAGTGTAGACATCAAGGAAAATAACCCAAATCTCAGTTTCAAAAACCCTAACAGGGACCGATTAGCCAATAAAGGCGAACGAGTCCTTTGTGCCCTAAAAAGAGGCTCCTTGCAACAAGGTACACACCTCTTTGAGCTCTAAAAACTTCCCTCATAGTTGCTATAACAGTTAGGTATCATTTGTGACTGTTATTTGCATCTTTTTCGCATCATAATTGTATGTTTTATAGTGAAAATTAAGTGGTTTATCACCTTGATCTATTTACCTTGGTGGTAAAACCCTAATTTTTCTATCAAACATTTTCTTTATTTCTAATATTTTTCTACTTTTTTATAGCCATCATTTTTAAGGGATGAAGCTAATTCCATTATTCTTTAATTAATTCAAACTGAAAGATTGAAGGGTCAACTCTAGACAATAATTTTAAGTGCTTTCAATTACCTTCACAATAGTATTTGAAACTTGCAACTTTTTTTTTTTTTTTTTGCCATTTTGTATATGTAGAATATGAAAATGATGATCTATATTGTGTTAATTAAAGTTTCATTTGTGGGTATTAAGAAGAATTTCTTATACAATTAAAAACTTTTTATATAGATAAAGGATATTAATTTAATTATTTTTTTCAAATATAGTTTCATTATGTCTATCTAATTGTTTAATTCTAGTTTGATAAGGATGTGAGGTACCCAAATTGAGCATTACAGTTCTCTTCTTCAATTTTCTATCAAAAAATATTCAATTTCAAGACAATTGAGGTTATTGTCAAAGTAGGATATCTCAAGCTATGTTTTAATTTTTATTTGATAATTTTTATCCAGTAGTTCTCAAGATTGAACATTTAGAAGTCAATTACATTTTCTTAACTCTTCAACATTCCATTAGTAATATTTTTTTGTCAACTAAGTTTCTTGCAATATTCTTATGCCTTAGCTAAGGTTGTGTTTACATGATAAGAGGATGTTGCATCATTATTGGTTAAAAAAGATTAACCACCAAAGGTAATACGAGCATATGGATGATATAATAGTCTAGCTTGGGACAAGATTAGGAAATAAATTATAATCATATAGTTTAACAAAAATCTAAACTATTTATTTAAATAGAAAAATCCTCGGCATATGATCAAAACATGGGATGACTATAAAGGCTAATGATAAGTAGTAATTTTGGGTTTGATGATGGTAATAAAGGAGTAAATTATATAGAAAAAGAGGGGTAAGCATTTAGAAATTAATAGATAGGCATATATGTAGATAGCATAAAAGTACAACATGCATAGGAAAATTGTTTAAGTCAATACACACAAGAGTGTTGTGTGTGCAATATTCCATAATCTGAAGGATGGTTAAAAGGATGATATATTAAATGTTGTAAACATAGCTCATGACAAATATAACTAAATTTGTGTTACTATTTGTGTTTCTTATTGATGTAGATGTATGATTATTTCAATAATTCTAACCACTTTTTGTAGAATCTATGAAAAATAAGTTTTCTTATGAATTTTGGCTCTACTTCTTTTGATTTGGACCATAAATTTGTCTAGATTATTTATGAAGTTCACTTTTATGGTCTTTCTTTACCTAAAACAATGTTAAGCATTGTATGATGGACCCTCTATAGAATTATTTGTAATAATTCTTAGACAATGTGAAGAATAAGGTAACTTGAACAAGGAATCTTTTTCTAATACTATAATCAAGATTATTTTATAGCTCAAGATAGTACAACAAAGATACATATTTCTTGTGCTCTTTTAAAATATTTTATTTTATATTGACACATATTTTTTCTAAAACAAGAATATAAATATAATTTAATTTTTGTCAACATAACACAATTTTTTTTATTAAGATAAGTACGAAACAAGGGTCTTGAAGCCTATAAAAAAGTAGTCATTAAGGCCAAGCAAAAGAAAATATAGATTTTTTGTTCTCTTTTAAAATATTATTTTTATACTAACACATTTTTCTAAAAGCAAAAATTATAAATATAATTTAATTTTTGTCAACATAACACATATTTTTCATTAAGATAAGAAGGAAACAAAGGTCTTAAACCCTATACAAAACTAGCCCCTAGAACAAAGCAAAATCCACTCAAGAGCGATGATGAACAATACATTAGCAAAGCATTAACACATTATATGTTGATATGTAAAGTGCCATCATTTTGTTTAAGCTTAATACGATAAGAAAACTAATATATTTTTAATATATAGGTGACTTCCATAGCTATTAAACTTTACATATTGTATGACATTTGATTAACATCATTTTAATAATATTATTAAAACTTTATTTAATTAAAATTAACATTTTTCATTTTTCATAATTTAAAATTATTTGTTTAATTTAAAAGAAAATCATGTGATAGTGAAATATGAAACTATTAATAAATAATATAATTTAATAATAATAATTTTTTTAATTATATACATTTGATTTCACTTTCTACATAATTAAAAATTAGATTATAATAAAATTATTATGGATTCAATTGCTAGTTTAACAAACATTCACATCAAAATTGCCTGTAGTTTTGGCCTGCGTGCCCATCTGGTCTTTATTAGGTTTTTTTTGTGTTATGGTCCGGTTTTAGGTTTCCCTGTTTGCTGTTTTATGGGGTAGGGTGGCCTGCTGCTGTTTTGCTCGATGGGTCTGTCCTTCTGTTAGATGGTGTGGTTTAGTGTTGCTGAACTGTGGGCTGTGATGCCTGTTTCCTGTTAACTCTTGTTTGGGATCATGGGCCCTCTCCCCTGTTATTTTATAAAAACAAACATTCACATCAAAATTATTTTAGGTTACGTTATACCAAGAAACCGCTCTCCACTCACCTCTGAGAGGTCAACTAAATTAATTAAAAACGAAGAATAGAGGCAGGAAGGCCTAGGTTTGTAGTAGTGAGGAGGAAGGATTTAATGGTACCACAAACGTTAATCAACCTGCCTAAATATATGCTATTGCTTAGCAAACCAGAATTTGGAGCCATGACTTCAACAATGCCCATAAACTGCCTTGTTATTATGCTTGTGGGCTCACTAATTCCTCTGCTTGCAGCCCATGGAGGAGGCACTGGAACACCCACTGATCAGCATGCTCATGCCAACCCCAACTTAAGATCAAAATCCTTAATTGTGGTGAAAATCTGCTGTCTCATCATAGTTTTCAGTGCCACCTTCGCCGGAGGGATATCTCCCTATTTTTTCAGATGGAATCAGACATTCATTTCGCTGGGCACTCAATTTGCAGGCGGGGTATTCTTGGGGACCGCTTTAATGCATTTTTTGAGAGATTCTGCAAAAACGTTCACAGATTTGACGGATAATGAGTATCCCTTGGCATTCATGCTCAGCACTGCCGGATATTTGCTTACCATGCTGGGAGACCTGGTCGTCGCTTGGGCCTACGCCAAACAAGAAAAGAAAAAAGAAATTATCCCTGTGCGGAAGCCCATCGTTTCTCAAACAATAGGTAAACTGTTTTAAGAAAAAAAATCTCATCATCAATCTACCATATCTGCTGTTCATTTTATAATACATTTGCATGTTGTAATTACCAGACGGTCAAGGACTGTCCCCTGCACAAAATAAACCGTTGGATGGTTCAGCTTCTGTGGGTGACAGTTTATTGTTGATATTGGCACTTTGCTTTCATTCTTTCTTCGAAGGAATCGCCATTGGAGTTGCAGGCAAATTCTCTTCTTCATTTAATTTTTTTTCTAAACACTTCCAATATAAACTTACAAAAAAAAAAAAAGAGGCACCTTTTTCTTTATTTCTCCTGCTTTATCTGTGTATTATCTAAAAGTTGATTTGTGGCACAGAAACGAAGGCGGAAGCATGGAAAACGTTGTGGACAGTGTCTATACACAAGATATTCGCTGCGATTGCAATGGGCGTAGCGCTGTTGCAGATAATTCCAAATAGGCCACTTTTATCAACTGCAACGTATGCCTTTGCGTTTGCCATATCCACCCCAATTGGCGTTGTTGTGGGGATTCTAATCGATGCCACTACGGAGGGACGCTTGGCCGATTGGTTTTATGCAATTTCAATGGGATTGGCCTGCGGAGTCTTCATTTATGTGGCCATAAACCATCTCCTGAAGCGAGGGACGTCACATCATAACTCTCAAAGCCATGAGATTCCATTGGATAACCCATTTTACAGTTTCATGGCTGTCGTTGTTGGTTCTGGATTGATTGCAGTGGTAATGATTTGGGATTAGAAATGATTTAAAGGATAGTCTTGTGCTTCTTAATTCTGGTGTGATCTCTGTGTCATTTTGTTAAAAGTGTGAAAATGTGTTTAATGCCACGGAGTTGATAAAATGTTCATTACGGAGCCCCTTAGCACGCTTAGGTTCTTCAATGGCTTACCGAATGTTCAATATTATTTATCTGGCAAAAGATTGTAAGCTATTTTCTCATTAACAACCTTCAAAAAAGTTCTACTCCCAGTTGCTTTGGTCGTGTACAGAAGATTGTTTAAAATGGATTCAGTCCTGCAATTTCAACTTTGCGAACTACAATTTTGCCAGCGGATTCACCAATTTCTAGTCGGTGTAACAAAATGTCTATTGTGTTTTCTATTTTAAGCAAGTTCTTTTGAATCTATAGCATTGGTAGTTAGCGTATTTCTTGTAATCATAGGTAACAATCAAACTAAATTAATTTCAAAGAGTTATTTTAAATGAAAATCAATCTATATTCAATTAACAAAAATAAATATTTTTGATTTCTATATTCAATTAACAAAAATAATTATTTTAATTTTAAATTTGACTCTCATTTGTATATCAAAATTTAAATATCAAAAAAATTATATCCAAATAGATATTTAAAAAAAATAAAAATTATTAAAATAATGAATGATAGTTTTTTAAAAGTACAATTGAAAATTATACACAAAGTGCTGGTAATGGAGTGCCATGGTTAAATAGTGACATTGTGGTTTTAAAAACCAAGGTTCAAACTTCTAATAAAATGTTATTGCTGAAAAAATGAAATAAAAATTATTACAATAAAAGTAAACTAAACAATATAAATACAATAAAATTTATGTGTCAATTCTAAAATAATATAAAAAATCTTTCAAATATATAAAATAACTCTCAATTGATATCTCTCTACATTTTTTAATACATGATTTAAAATATCTATTCTAATTTATTGTAAATAAATTTAAATTAAAGTCAACACTAATATTTTAATTGAAAATATCCATTTTAAAAAAAAAAAATCCAATTAAATTAAAAAATACTAATTCCAAATGATTTTTAACAATTCTATCTTAATTAAAATAAATTCAGCATATCTATCTTGAAAAACAATCCATAGTAAGACTCACTCTACATAGAACGATTTTGATTCAAGTTTATTTCTTCATTATTTTTAAAAATATTAAAAATTTAAATGAGTTTTTGTGTGGTTTATGTTTAAATAACATATTTATATTTAAAAAATAATATTTAGAAATACCAAGAGATGTAATTTTCTAAGTATATGCCTACAAATATTTATTATATTATAGTTTTATTATAATAGCATTATCTTATTATCTTATCTTATCTTAACTTTTTTAATTTATTATTATTATATTGTTATTGTGTGTTATTCTATTAACATAATCTTATTATATTATTTTCTAGATAATTACTTTAATTATAGCATTATTATTTTGCTATCTTATCTTTAGCTTCATCTTTTTATTTTATTATTATTATTATCTTATATTATCTTATCTTCTTCACTTTTTTGTTTTTATGTACATGACCTTTGAAACCCTATTTTCTATTGATAAATGTATAAATCAAATAAATCCTATTATTAATGCAAGTGAATCAATATATAAAATAGAATAAAATAGAAAATATTTAAGTATCCTTTCAAATCAGCAATGGAGATGAATGTGTGTTATTTAAAAATTAATATAATCATATAAACAATGCTTAAATAGTGATGGAATTTGTTCTAGGATAAAATAGGGCATATTTAATGGAAGAAATGTTAGCATATAAGAGATGGATGTTAGTATGAGGGAAGGGAAAGGAGAGGGAGATGGGAAAGTTAGACAAGGAATGACAAGAGACCAACTTTCATGCTTTTATATTTATCATCATTGGGCATCAAAATTGTCGTAAATGGAATAAAAACACCATGGTATGATATAGACCCAGGTGTGCAAGGTGACCATTTGGGAGAGACAAATAGTCAATAGACAAGGAATGCCCCAAATCATACTAAGGACCCAATTATCCCAGTCTTTTTTCCAAGAAAAACCCCAGGAAACAAATAAAGAAAAGAGGCCATGTTCCATTATCGTCCCTCTAAATCCTTTAATAGGACATTCTCGAGGTAACTAGTAACATGACCCATAATAAATAAAAAAGATAAGACAAATCTAGACCAAAAAAGTGTTTGCTAGAGAGACAATGTTTGCCGATAGTTTTGATAAGATTGATTGATATGATTGATTAGGTCAAGACCAAGATGACCGAGTTTGATTGATAAGTTGGACAAATGTTGAAATATTGATTTAATTGACCACACCTAGCTTCAGGAAGGACACATCTTGATTAAGGAAATATTGATTGACCAAGATGACAATATTGATTGATAAAGTTGAGAAAGTTGATTGATTGTGCCTGACTTCAGGAAAGACATATCTTGATTAAGGCAAGATTAATTAGCAGGGTTGAGAACATTGATTGATATGACCAAGCGATGTGGTGATACCCAAGTTTAGGAAAGATATGTATCCTGTTTAAGGCAATAGACACATCTAATAAAGTTGACCAAATGACAAGTATTGACAAGGCACCTAAC
>VDFB02011898.1:0-21698 GCA_007258455.2 Sequoia sempervirens
TTTCAAAGCAATAAAATGTATTTTGAGTGTTTCTCTTGCACCCTAGATCGCACGAAGCACAAGGGGAGAGGATACGCACTCAAAATGCACCAAATACAAAATCACACAATTAAAACACTTGTTCGTTTTATAGCCTTCAAAGCAATGATGAGTTCATTTTAAAGCACCAAGATGAAATATGAGTTTGCCTTGTTCAATTTTAAACCAAATCGAAAAGCTAGTAAGTTTCTAATGTTCAGTTTTAACCCAACTTTCGAAAAGATCAAGACAATGATTTTAAACCCAAATTGAAGTAAGTTGACTTAAAACAGAAAACAAAGCGATAAAATGGAAGCTCAAAGCATTAAAAAATGCTTTTGTTAATTTCAAATTCAATGCTCAAGGTCCACTTTTCAATTCAAAAATTCTCCAAAGATTGTTTCCTTCGCTTCAAATTTGCAAGTTCCATGTACAAACAAAATCTGCAAAATAAAAATATATGAGAATTAATTGTTAAGAAACAATTCAAGAAACAAATATTGAAAGAAATCAATTTCAAAGATGTGTAGTAAAATTGATAATCTTTTATTCTTTTTTTTTTTTTATCAAGATAAGATTGGTAAAATCTAATTAATGCAAAGACATTAAATTTTTATTTTTTTTTGCAAAACTATGCTAAAAAGTAAAGAACATTTAACAAGCCCTCTAAATAATGTCAGTGTATTTGACTTCCCCTCCACCTGCAAAAAAGGATTTGTTGAAAAAGACTTTAAAACTCTCGTGCTAATGCAATTGACAGGTGTAAAGTTTGCAACCATAAAATTTCAAGTTAAAGTATTTATGAAAGAAAGCTTTCAAATTCCTGCAAATTTATGATTATTCCATGAAGTTAGCTGCAGTTTTTTTAGATTTAATCTTGAAATGATGGAAGACTGGACATCACAACATATACTCTGTCCTTTAAGCTTTCAAGTCCCTGCAAATTCCTTGAAAAATACGCACCTTTCTATTCTCAGCATCATGACCTGCAAAAAGAAAGAGAAAAGAAGTAATGAAAGTGATTTACAGCACATTGAAAAATAGGACTGATGATAACGTGGAAGCATTCATTTACCCCTTAACTTTTTCCATTCAAAATTTATTACTTCCATTTCGACATTACTTAATTCAAAACATGGGCATTGATGTGCTACAACACTTATCTACGTATCACTTCTCCAATCTGGCGAGTAGCTACACAGTCATGTAGGATGAACCTGCTTGGTAATTGATAGATGTCCACCACTTGTTCCAATGATTTCCCGTCATGTATGTCAACATGAAGAGCACACGCTCTGCCTCGCCTAGCATAGTGAAGCACTCAATTCTGTAGAAGTCGAGGGCCTATCTTTATCTTACTGGCTCAGCCTCCCAAGCATAAATGAATGTTGTCCAGGGGCTCACCACACATCCCTGACCAGTGCATGAATTTATTTGTAGAGAATCACAAACTTTACAGTAGTGGCACAGGCTGAAGCATATCTTTATATGTCCCCTGGATTCGTAGAGATATTCACATTGACTGATGTAGCATATGTTTGTATTTGCAGCAGAAGCATATTTCAATCTTCTCTATATTTCAAACGGTGCGTAGTAACATAAAAGGCCATAAAAGAATTTTTGATATTTTAATCTGCAAACACAAACAGAGCAGTTAAATAGGCGTGTAAAGATTGATGAAGGGAACAAAGGCTACTTATTCTTGGCTCGCATCGATCAAGGGCTCAATATTAAACTCTTTTCAACAGCTGGGAGAGTAGGCACAAAAAATGGTGTATACTTTCAACCAAAAGCTATTGACAGGTGTGTAAACTGCTTGATAGAATGCTTGTAGAATGCGCAAGCAAAGGCAAGACGTGCAAGTTGCAGAAGCTTATATCAAACAAAATGACCACTGTAGAAAACATTGTCTACAAGTTCTTGCATTTGGATTTTAGAACAGAACTAAATACACTGGACATTTAAAGCTTTTCATCACCATACGTGGAGACCTTTTCCTGCATGGGCTTCATTCACTTAACATCCAAACTGTTTCTCATTCATCTACCGAGAAAGCCGTGTAGGGGTGTGGGTTGGAGAATTATAGTTGGAACAGTTCATAGCTCACCGACTCTGGTTAATGGATTGATTTGAAAGATATGTCAGCAAAATAATGTCTCCTCTATCCTTGTGCATAGAAGGGATGATGGTAAATCTGCAAAATATCTGCAATGAATGGAAATATCTACAAGAAAGATACGCACTCATACCAAACTTAGAAGATATACCGCAAAATGAATAAATCCCAAACTAAAAAAGATATATGCGAAAGATACGAATCTTTATAGACGCTCCAGATCAATACATAACATCCATCAGATTTAAAATGTCAAAAACAATTTGATGTTGCATTTGGCACTATAGGCATTTGATAATGAGGGCGTGGGCAAAGGAAATGCCTTCTGGTCTAGACAAACTCGTGAGGGATTTGGTAGAGAAGACAAACCTTTCTTCCCTTCATGTTGAATGCCAGTTCACATGGATTCTCTAACCAGGAGGCAAATATTAGGCATGCTTACTGTAGAGTAAACTTCTTTCAAAAAAAGATGTTCACCTTGCAAGTAAAAGTGAAATTTTGGAGCGTGTGCACTTGGCAATACAAAAAATTGTAGAACTTATGCCAACTGCTGCTTTAAGACTGCAACCAATAATCCTCCAAAGGATGCCTCATGGAACTATTCATAAAGATTGGAATGCTTTGTATGTGGAAAATATGCTTAGGGTGGAAAGTAATACATTTGGAGAAATCATTTGTATATAAGATACTTATGGCATTTTTAAAGAAGAATAACAGTTATTACTTAGGTTACTCTCTGAGAATCTCTAGGCTAATCACAGCCGGGTAAAGATCATGCTTTATTTACTGAGATGTTAGAGAATGAAGAATAGAAAATTTCCCTCTGGGTTTAACTATGATGGAGCATAGTAAAACACAGACATCTGATATCTGACATAATATCTAGGCTTTCATTGAACCCTGAGAGTGCAAGTTTAAGTAAGACAACATGAAAACATTTAAAAGTGCTTAAAAGCAACAACTACTAGATTGGCGTCACCATGCAAATGTGTTTCAAATGCCTACAACATAAGTTTGTCCCTTTCAATTTAATTCAAACAAATGAAAAACCCTCCTTCTAGTGCCATTTTGTGAGCATGCTTTTCAAAATCTGCAAACACTAACTTCAAACAAGGGTTTCAGTACCTACAAAATCCTTCAAAGAACTTACTCCCTATAGAAATACTTACCAGTAGCAAACATGCAACAAAGAATGAAATAAAGCTACAAGCACTATGAAAGAAAATCACAAGTTACCTATTCCATAGTGGATTGGTGTCACATGTGCTAGTGACCCTTTCCCAACCCTTGATCAATAGCTAAAATGATGATGTATTGCAATGGAGATGAAGAACAAGATTATTTCTCAAACTAAGAGAGTAACCTTGCATAAAATTGTGGATCTATGAATGAGAATGAAGGCCTTATTTTATAGATTTTGTTGATGAGAGATTGGCCAAGATGGTGAATGTGGGACTAAAGATCCTCTAATGAGAAGATGACACTTGTCAAATGGTGAGTGGTCCCGATGGTTGGCTGGGTGGGAAGAGTGCCCATGAGAGGGAGAATTTTGAATTCAAAATTTCCAATAAATGCTAGGTTTGACTTTGGAAGGGGACATGTGAGACATGTAAGGCCTCATAAATGCTCTGTTGAGTGTACATGTCCACTTGGGGGGAGATTCAAACTTGGAGAATATTCTCCCTTTATACCAAGTTGAAAATAAAGATTTTGATAAATCAATTAAATGCAATTTCATGTGCAAGTGGCCAAATCTAGAGAATGCAAGTGGGTGAGTATTTAATCAGGGTTAGATTAAATAGATGATGATTATGTTGATTTAATGTTGATTAGATGATTTTGACTTTTAAGACTTAAATATTTGTTTTATTTAAATCAGAAAAGGATGGAAGATGCATGTTTGAGATTTTAATTAAATAAAGCTTGATTTATTTAATTAAACTATGATTGAGCTTTTGATGATAAGAACCTGACTTACTAGGTGAATGGATGTGATGCATTTGATTTATTTATTGAGTGGATGAATATGCATAGTAATGCAATTTGGCCCGTGTCTACCCACAATAATTTATTTGCTAAAATTAGACTAATTTCCATTAAATCAAACCACATTTTCTTTCAAAAATTACCCAAATAAAATTTTATTTCACCAAAATTAAGCATCCACGAAAGATTTTATAATGCTCAAGAGAAATACCTTTTTTTTTATAACATGGTTGAAGATACATAAAACTAGACTATAGTAATTGTGTTCCTTCTAGTATCTTGACACTTACTTTTTCTCACATGCCTCAACTATCATTTCAATTTGTTGATGAACTTATGAATATTTTACCTTGTGTGAGATGATGTGTTACAAAAGCAATTACATTCTCGATGTGGTGCTAAGTGTGTACATTTTTCCACCTTCTTTAAATTACTTAACAACTATGCATTAATTACCCCAAAGAAAAGTATAATCTTGGCAGGTTAGGGTTCATATCATGGAGCCTCCAATTTTCATGCCATGGCCCCCCTCAAAAACAAATTGGTGAATGAAGTTGATAGGGCACACTTGCATGTCATGTTTGTCCATGCTAGAAAAGAGTGATTCAATAAGTGCCTAGCTTATAAATGGAGAAACTTACTTGCACTCAAGGATAAAACACCCAACATCTAACTCTAAGAAAAGGTTGGGTCAGGTTTTCACTTATTGAGTGAAATAGGATTAGATGCAAAGGGGACCTGGGGCGGGGGAAAGAATGAGATAGATACAACTTATGCAAAATTAGTTTAATAAACATTTAGTCTTCGGTGCTGAAGAAAAAGAGAACCTGACAAATGGGTTTAGCCAATTGGGGAAAACCTCCCTAGATAAAAGCGGGTGGGTAAAATCTCACCTAATGAAAAGACTAGCTAGGTAAAAGCTTAACATTGCATGATTTACAATACACTTAGACCACCAACACCTAACACTCGAACTCTCACGAATCTAGATAAGAGAAAACTTTAAGACTTAGGATCTGTGAAATTCTAAGTTAGAGAGACCACTAATACAATTGAGAGCCAAGAATTTTGGACCAAGGCCTTCCTTTTACCATTCCCTTTGAAAGACACAACCAACACAAGCAAGAGGCCAAGAAATGCAAAAAAAATGGGTGAACATTTTTCCAAGGGAAAAATGGGGTGTCTTATGAGACCACACAACAAGGAGAGCCTAGATAAGCAAAACCTACATGCCATACCCTTGTCATACGTATTTGCTTGAAAGTGTTGGCAAAACAAGGGTAGACAACTGAGAGGGGGGGTGAATTAGTTGTCATAGAATATTTAAACTTTTCAAACTTTAGTTAACTTAATCTCAGATCTGATGAATGAACAGTAAACCATGAACAAACAACACATCATAAGCACAAAGAATACCAAAAAAAAATTACGTGGAAACCTTGTTAGGGGAAAAACCACAGTGGATGTTAGTGCACAATATTATACCCTATTAAAAGTATAAGACAAATAATGGGAATGCACATGCATTCAGGTACACTACCTAGAGCTCACTACTCAAATACAAGAGGGCTCATTTCCCAACAATACACAACAATACAGATTAGATCCATAGGGTATGAACTGAGAAAATAGCTTCTTCACAAGCCTGATTACAGTTTCAGCTAAGAATAGAAAACCTTCTTCACACTTCACTCAAACTTCTCACTTTTCTCTCCAATCGAATGATTAGGACACTCTTCACACATGTGAACTTTCTCTAGCATACATTCTCTCTTATGCACACACTAACTTCACTCAAACAATAACTCATATATCCACAACATGGAAAATTACATCAACAACCTTGTCAGCCAAAATATAAAACATATTTTCAATGTTGGCCCAAATTTACAAACAAATTTTCAATGTGGATCAAACATCGTCGGCTAATATCATGATGTGAGCCAAAACAATATCCTCTAGCTCACCAAACATTCCAAATTAAATCTTCAAGGATCTGCAACATGAAACAACCATCATGTCGGCCAAGAACATGAAAACCCAATTATACCGAGAAAAATATTTGACCATGAGAACACCAATCAATGTAGATGTACAACAAGGATAGAGAATGATCTAGAAGCATCCAAAAACAACAAGAACTAATAGAGAAATATCCGCAACAACATAAATTATTAGAAACACATAAACTTCAATTAGGAACACTGACAGAACCCACAAAAACACTATCAGAACACAACTATTCATAGCACGATCAAATCTTTATGCAAACCTCTGAAACTTCTGGTAGATGAACTAGATACTCTCAACAATAAACCCTTTAGTCCATAATAACTGATCTTCAATGTATAGAATAAGACACCCTCATGATCTTCACTATTCCACTAGCAATTTGCAACTCTTCCTTTAACAATTTTCTCAATATCCTTGACATATACAACCTTCAATACAATAATGCTAATAGTGTTGAAATCAATGGCAACCTCATATCATAAACACAACCACAACATCCAACAGAAAGTGCATCCAAATCCCCCATAAAATTAGGGATATGGGCATGGATCCATCAAAAGGAAAAAAATGGTAGCAATAAATGAGTAAGGGTGCCACAAATTTAACTTGAAAAAGTCAAATAATGCATTTAATATAGTCCTTGAAGCACAAAAGTCAAAATAGGTAGTTGAGGAAGTGACCACAACATTAATGGCATCATCCACAAAACATGCCAAATCCATGGGAAGGTTGGGGCATTGGGCCTAAAAGGAAACCTTTGCTATGCACTAAATGGTTTGAAACCCTAAAAAAGAGTATCATTTGTTGGAAAGTAGGCATCGGGCTTGTAGCATATTGCTTACACATCATTGGAATTAGACCATCAAAGATCAAGCTCTAGGAGTTCCGCTTACCACATATCGAAGGACGACAACAAGAAGTATTGGTTGTTTTTCTTACAATCCCCAATCATAAGGAAAATCACAATACCTAAACCAAGGGATCATTAGCTTAAGACAAATATCTTGCACTATAATCATGCTAGAGACAAGAAAGGAAAATGAACAAAGTTATAATCAACCTTTTTTACTTTGAGCTCCATAAAACTCAAGAGAGAGTTCCCATTTAATGATCTCCAAATATGATAAAACTTGCACTAAACAACATATTACAGACTTCTAAAATGTGAATGGTTCTTAGATGAATGTATAAAGGATGTTATACATTTAATTACATTTAGACATGATCCCCTTACACTTTGAATTAACATTGAGTGTTGAATAGGACAACTGAGAGGGGGGTGAATTAATTGTCACCAAACTAAACACTTTAATAATTTACTAGAACAAGATCTTGACACTGCTTAATCAATTAAACATTAAGTGAAAAACTAAAAGTCATCACATAAAAAAAGTCACACCAGATTTATTAGGAAAACCCAATGAGGGAAAAACCACGGCGAGGATTAACTCACACTAAAGAGAATATCAAAACTGATTACAAAAAGGCTCACTGTCTAAAAGAAGGCTCATTTCCTAAAACAAGGCTCACTACCTGAAATAAGGACTCGATGTCCACAAGGCTACAAGTCAGAGATACAAAAGATGGCTAATTTCCAAAAGTGTGAACTGATGGGTTGCACCTTGTGTTGAGTTCATTTATGAATGAAGCTCTGTATAAGTAGTACTACTTTTTAGTAGTCACTCAATAATTTTATTTTGATCTTCAGCTGATAACTCAATTAGACTTACATTAAGCACATACACTTTCTTGTCTTCACCTGCTTTTCTCACTCTACTCTACTACTCTCTCTCTTTCATTCTCTTCTCTTTCTTTTCCAGAGAGTCTTATATATATATGTATATTTTATTCATCAATTAGGTCAACATCATATAAGGTTAATACATTTATTATGTTGGCAAAGCATCCATAAAACATAGCTAGTACACATAATATATTGCATACACTAACTCAGCCAAGATCTTCAAATATTAGAATAATAGCACATTTCATAGTAGAAACCAGACATAAAAACTGACACACTGGATGAAGCAACACACTAGACCACATATAACGATCATCTTCGATAGGAAATAGCTTTCGATAACCATCTCATACATTCAATATTGTGTTTACATCAATGACAACTTGTTGACTTTAATGACAACCATTTGATGCAATTCAATTTCTAATAATCTCCCCCTTTGTCATTAATGGCAACACAAGATGTGAAAATCCAACAACATTCTTTGTAATTCTTTCCCTTTTGATTAGTTGAAATGATTTTCATTCTTTCCACATGATTTCTCCCCCCCTTTGAAATCAATGGCAAAGAAAGAAGATCTATCTCCTGCTTCAAAATGTTTACAAAAACAATCTTCCAAAATTATATAAAAAAAATGGTTCTTTACCTCAATCCTTCTTCCCTTGAAATATCTCCTTGTATTTTTCTTTTATTTTAAGAAGAAATGTCTTCCAGGAATCCACTACCAGCCTAATGTTTAAACAAATATTGTTGTTCTTTGCTATCGAATCAATTATTTCTAGAAGAGTATTTGGGATAGTGATATTTTGTTCATTCTTCTTAGCTTCCACAAGGAGATCAAAAAGTTGTTCGAATATCAACTCAATTATCTCTTTAACTTTCAAAAAAGTCTTCACAATACCATCCCTCTATACCATAATGACTGCAAGTTCAAACTGCAAGGAATCAATCATTTTCTTCTACGCTCCATCCTTATCATTAAGGATATCATATGTTTTTCCAATAGAATCCATCGTAAGCTCAATAGCATCAACGTTTGCTCTGTAGTTTCTAATAGCAGTAGGCCACCAAAGAAAATAACTATACACACTATTTGCATTCTTGATGCATGTTTTCAATTCATTTATGCTCTCAAAAAATATCTTCTATGCATTTGTACATCTTTCTTCCATGGCCAATTGAATCTCATCTTTTTCTTCCATTTCACTAGGTGACTGTGCCTTTAGTATGTCTTCAATCTAAACAACAATTGTCAAAGTAGAGCCTTCCCTATTTCTGAAATAGATCTTATATGAAATGCCATATTTCACAAACCTTATCATAGGGTCCATTATCATATGAATTAGAAATTCCCTTTGATCTCCTATTACCTCAATTAGGGCTTCGACTTCTTTGTTCTTCATAGACTTCTTTACTAGAATGGGTCCATTATTGCATAATCTTGTTATTACTGCAATTGCTTCCTTTGTGATCTCATAGGGTTTGTTGAAGATCATTTCATCACCTTGAATTTCGCTTAGGACAAACTGAAAAATGTCCACATCCGAAAAGTATGGAAATTTTCCCCAAATATCTAAACCCTTGTATCCTAAATTCTTGACCTTTTGCATTTGCTCAACTAAAAGGGAACCCTCAAGATTTTGAATTTTTTCATGATTAAATTCATTAATTTGTAACTTAATTTTTGCAATTCGTTGTTGTGCAGATTAAATACCACCATTTCCCTTGACTCCATTATTTTCAACCTTATTCTTCATACTTTGAATTGCCAATAACCCTAACTCCTTATTTCTCAGTTGCACTCTTCTCCTTAGATTGTTCAATTTGAAATGAAAAAGAATGACCACTCAACCATCCTTATTTAACTTGTTGCTTTTAGGGTTTCATCATAAAAAGATAATTTATTGCTTATGACATCATCATCTATACTTCACTTTGTCAGTACCTCCTTCTCAGCTAATTCTACTAGATCAAATTTAGCCTAATTTTCTTTTTTTTTTTAGCTTTTAAATTGACAACTATTTTTTGAGAAACACTGTAAGCCAAGAAGGGCTCTGCAAATTTCCTGATTTGCATGTTTTTTTGCTGAAATTATCTTTAATGCCTTCAAAATAGAGATTCATATCACATATCGACGTTTCCTCACATGACACCTCATACAATGAGGTTTTTCTTCCCAACTTTGTTCCAACAAAAATTTGAGATATGTCCTAATTTTTTACAAGTGTAGCACATAACATAGCCAAGATCAAATGATTTTTTTTTTTATCTTTATCCTACACTAATTATCCTTGTGTCCAAAGATATTGCATGTGTAATAGTAGCCTTGAAAGGATTGAATTCTTCTATTTGTATCAAATTTTTTCATCATCATTTGGACTCTACATTTGGTAGCTTTATGTCCAAACTTGTTGCAAACATAACATATTCTAGCAAAGAATCTAGCACTCTAACTCATTCTATTCTAGTTCATCCTACTTTTTCATTCTATTGCTATATGTCCAAATTGATTGCATGAGAAACAAAAGCCATGAAAATATGGGTACCTTTGAGCATTAGGTTGTTGGATAGGTATCCTTCCAGTATTGATCCTTCGGTTCTTGTTCTAATAGGAATTTCCTTGAGGCTTCCTTTGATTATTATTTTTTTTTGAAAGTTGTTTTAGTCTCTAACCTTTGTCCTTCTTCAAGTCCTAGACCACCTTTATCCTTTGTAGGTTTCTGAGATGAAATCAACTCATTGAGCATTGTAGATCTTGTCATGAACCTTTCTTCATGAGCTTTCACTTTTCCCATACCAGCTTTTAGGGTTACTACTTCTTTTTCAAGATTATCACATTTTTTTATCTTCTTATTGACAATTTCTTTCAAGCATCCTTCCTCTACCTTTCCTTGTTCAATTTTTGATTTCATATTCTCTTCCACTCTTTTTCTTTCTTCAAGTTTCATTCTTTGATTTTCAACAGTCTCCTTTGCTTCCCTTAGTTCATGGTTAACTTCTTTATGTTTCAACTTTAACTTTCTGATCCGATTCCTTAGTTTTTGAATACTTTCATATGCTTTCTTGACATTTTCTTTCAGATCTTCATTTTTAGACTCTAAAGTTTCTACTCTTAATTCTTCATCCAAGTCATATCCCTTCAACATTTAGTTCAACCTACCAAGATCTCCTTCAAGTTGTTAAAATTATTCCAAAGGACCAAGCTGTAATACCAATTGTTGAATGGGAAAACTAAGAGGGGGGGTGAATTAGTTGTCACCAAACTAAACACTTTAATCATTTATTGGAACAAGATCTTGATACAACTTAATTGATTAAACGTTAAGTGAAAAATTGTAAGTCATCACATAAACACAGTAACACCAAATTTAAGTGGAAAACCCAATGAGGTAAAAACCACAATGAGGATTAACTCACAATATAGAGAATAGCAAGACTGGTTACAAAAAGGCTCACTACTTGAGATAAGGCTCACAACCTAAAACAATTCTCACTACCTGAGATAAGGACTCACTATCCATAGGGATACAACTAAGAGATACAAAAGATGGCTAACTACCAAAAGTGTGAATTGATGGATTACATCTTCCTTATGCTGAGTTCAGTTTTGAATGAAGCTCTATATAAGTAGTACTACTTTTTAGTAGTCCCTCAATAATTTTGTTTTGATCTTTAGTTGATAACTCAATTAGACTCACATTAAGCACATACACTTTATTGTTTTCACCTATTTTTCTCACTCTACTCTGCTACTCTCTCTTTCATTCTCTTCTCTTTCTTGTTTAGAGAGTCATATATATATATATATTATTCGTCAATTAGGTCAACATCATATAAGGTTAGCACATTTCTTATGTTGGAAAAGCATCCATAAAAAATATCTAGTCCACATAATATATTGCATACGCTAAGTTTCCCAAGATCTTTGAATATCAGAATAATATGTCTCACATTATAAACTAGACCTAAAAACCAACACACCAAACCAAATAATATGATCATCATCGATAGGAAATAGCTTCTGGGAACCATCTCATACATTCAGTACTTTGTTGACATAAATGACAATCTATTGACATTAATGACAATCTCAGATACACAAATGAGTTACAACTAGATCATTCCCAAGGATAACCCCTATGATCTTTAATCTCCATGAAGATACAAAAAACCAGAAATAAGTTAAACATGAAAATGTGAAAGATTCTTAAAGTTTCCCTATGATGGTTCCTTCTAGGGTTTGCAAAAAATAAACATACTAGACCAACGCCTTGTCCATAATAGAGTCAAGATGAAATAACCTATTTGTTATTAGCCTGAACAAAAAACTAGTGACGATTAAATCATTACTACCTTACAATAATGAGTTCTCTTCCAAACATATTTGTAATATTCTTATAGATCCTGAATGCAACGTAATATATTTAGCATTTAACTGAGATCACACTTTAACCTACTATTTAATAAGGGGCATCAACCTAGAAACAATTATTGCAACAAATGTGCAACAAAAACTATTATAATCCTTGATTAATTTAATTAAAAATATAATGCATACATTCTTGAGACATTATAGTATGACATAATTCATCCCAAGTTGCAAACTAATTTTCTTGCCATTAAAAAGTAGATTACAACATTAAACTCTAAAATATGAAGAATTTCATATTCTAGAGACAATCCTTGTATAAAATTATAATTCCATAAATCGGGAGAATTTGAACCCCCAAAATGAAGAAGAGAAGACATTTAAAAGAGAAGAAAATTTAGATTGATTCCACAACCTGACACTTGGCACACTGATCTCCCTTTGATTTGTAATTAACCGCATTTAGAAGATGCTCTTCACTCTCTATTTTCCCTCTTCATTTGTAACTGAACTTTGTGTGTCTTTTTTTAGCTTGAAAATATCGTACATCTTCTTTACCTACCTGTAAAAACACATTTACAATTATGCTTTCACTTGGCAAGTGAAAAATTTCACCCCTAGGTAAAAACCCATCTTACTGGTAGTTGAAACTTTCTTTCATCTTGCATTTTAATTGAGCATTGAATGTTAAACATATCAAAATTCTTTTGAGGTTAACTTGGCATTTTGTTAAATATTTTTCCAATAACCCACTTTCATGTGCATTCACTTACAAATAACTCATCCTCACAACTACCCATTTCACCAACTATCATTCTATTG
The DNA here is from genome assembly GCA_007258455.2 of Sequoia sempervirens. Lineage (NCBI taxonomy): Eukaryota > Viridiplantae > Streptophyta > Pinopsida > Cupressales > Cupressaceae > Sequoia > Sequoia sempervirens. Next base: position 13,069 of record VDFB02011898.1, read on the forward strand.
TGTAGGTGAAAATATTTTACCAATATGCAATTATCCTCTTCACTAGCATTTAAAACATGATTTCAGTCATATATTTTAACATTCTAGAGGCTTCATTTTATATTGCAAGTAGTTTGACATTTTGTTAAACATTTGGCATGTAGTCACCTCATTTACAATTTTCTCATTTTCACCTGATCATTTCAATATAAACAATTCATTCACACTTCCATCACTTGACTCCAACAAATATATCTTCATAAGTTGATTTGTCGAACTTAGATCCTCTCCATTTACTCAATAATACATCTTCCCAATGGTGTAACATTTGGATATCCTGCACACTTGCTGCAAACAATCTTCACAACTATCTATTTCATTTTGATAGGAAAAATATTATGCCATTTCCCAAATACCCCCTCTGCAAATAAGAAACTTTACACATATATTTCCACCCAAGCATGATACAACTTGTAGAGGTATTCATAAATGTCACTTTTCCATAAAAATGGATTGTTGTCCATTTTTGGTGCTATTGGCCACATAAAATCATTCATACACCATTGAAAGTTGTACCCAAACATTGAAATGACTTCAAACAATTATTAGAATGTTGAAACAATACCTTTCACCCATTAAATAGCTAGAAAACTACCCCCAAATCACTTGCACACCCATTTCCTTGCTTCCCCACACCTCTACAAGCATCCTCTAGTGGCAACATTTGATGCTACGAGATGGTAGGGAAACACTAAATAGAGCAAAAATGCATTCTCTAAAGTCTTACTAAAGTTCCTTATTGAAATATTTGTCATTAAAATATTTAAAAATAACATATTAAAACATTAGAAAATATTTAAATTTTCAATTTTTCCTACTAACAAAATGATGAAAATTCATTGTGCACAAACCAAAACTCCTGAAGCCATGATTTTTTGTGAGTGAGCCTAATCAATTAAATAAAACATGGGTTTGTAATCAAATCTTGCCCAATAAACCAAAATTTTGTATGTCCTTTATAAACGAGTCTACCAGAGGTGTTCGCCACACCTGATAGACATTAAAATAATGCATCACTTGACCTTTCATTTTGATGAAATTGTAAATGAAGATGTTTGAGACCAAAATAGGAAATGGGTTTCCCTCATATTTTTAAAATTTGTAACCATTTGGAACACCAAATCTAGCCTGGTCGTAGTCAGAAACAAATTAAATGGCATATCAAAACTCATCTTAAAATCACAAAACTGAATGGGAATAATACCATATGTACCAAGAAACCTTCTACCTCATGGATTTTCAAGAAGATATCTAAGTTGTAAAATTTTAGTTTTTGAAGATGGGCTTCGAGGTAGATTTGATAGGAAGTGGATCTAGCCTCTGTCGCTAACTTGAAAGTGCATATGCAGTTCCAATTTTACAAAATTTCAAGGTGCCACCCAGAAGGAAGAGGAAGGAGGGTAAAAGTGAAGGCCAAATCCCAAAGTCCAAAGGGAGTCATCAGGGTTGGAGGGATGAGCTTGAACTTAGTTAAATTTCAAGGATAAATGATTAAGAATTCAGAAGCAAGTAGAAAGAAGAATGGAAAAAGACAAAGGCCAAACTCTCGAAAGGAAAAAAGACATTTCGAGGATTAGAGATCAAGAGGAAACCTTACTTATTGCTTGATAGAGAGTATGAGGAAAGAGGGAAGCCTAAACCTTGAAGTCTAAAAAGCTAACAGCCAAATTTTGAGGAACTAAATTGAACTTTGATGGTTGGGTGGGAGGCTTATGGCCTACTAGAGGGAAGTGATAAGGGTTAAGTGGTAAGGGCAAAGGAAAATATTCAAAAAACTTAGCAGAAAAATGCAAAGAAGAGGAAGAGAAGAAGGAGTAGGAGCGATGGAGAAAGCATGCAAGTATGAAGGGAAGCAAAAGCTCTAAAGCCCAAAAACTTATCACTTAGCCAATTTTATGACCCTTTAAGGATAATTGATGCAAGATGGCCCATGTAGGATCTCTCAAATCAGTTATCAAAGACGGGTCATCAAAGGGTGGCATGAAATGACAATAGTTATATTGAGAAGAATCATGCATATGCAGCTAAGGGTAAATCATTTTCTAGATATGTTGATGGAAAGAAGAATTGGAAAGGATGTAATAAATTATTGAATAATGATGGTTCTAACAATTTTTCTAGAAATGAAGGTGTAGAAAAGTAGTTGGAAAGAAATTCCATTATTTATAGGTATTGTGGAGGTGAGAATCATACAGAACAATTTTATTTGAAGAAGAGGAACAATGAAAGAAAACAATACAAGCATAAGAAAGAATGGTTTAAGGAAGGAAAAACCAGAAACCTACTTTATAGCCTAGCTAAATGATTTAGATGAAAGGAACAAAATGATAAAATATGAGAAATAAAGGTGGAGATGATAAAGCAAGTAAATAAAAGCTATGGTGACGAATATTATCTCACAAAAGCACCAGTTCACCAGCTAGCTCTAGGAACATGTTCACCTACACACATGCAAGAAGTAGAAAATGTTGGGGTTGTATAGGGGCCTACCTCAGTTAGACCCCCACTTTGGTATTTCCACCTCCACAGACATCTAGAAAGCAACAAAGTAGAATATGTGATAAAGAAGATAGAAAGTACTACAATGAACACTACAAAAGACAAATGCTACTCTATCAAATCACAAAGGAGAGTAATGATGCATTACCACCTCCACCCAAATGCTCTCAAGGCCAATGAAGGGAGAATGCAAGCAATGAACTTGGAAAAGTCACCACCACTGCAACGGTAGTGAAGGGAGGTCTTGCAAGACTCCAAGCTCACAACTTCTATGCTAGCCTCACACTTTCAATGTGGAGTTGATGTAGTGTCAAGCTACTACAATGTTGACAATGGAGTGTTAGAATTTTGAGGTGAATGAGAATGTTCCTGATAGATCGAATGTTCCTGATAGATCGAATTTGAAGGTGGGATGAGAAGGAATAAGTTGTTTTCGAGTCAATTGGTTGACAATAGGATGTTACAATTCATCCCAATGAGGAGTGTAATGCCTTTGCCAACATTAGACATGGGAATTCATTAGGGACAACAGCCCACCACGTAGACATCCACATGCCATGCTTGCATCCTTGACAAATATTCTCACTAAAATATAGGAAAAATGCCAAGTGGGTGAAAGGCAAGTGAGTGATGTGGAATTTCTCCTTGGGATTTGATTTTCTAAGGTGAGGGTATGTGAAAGGGGAATTTTCTTAAGGGGAAAAAATTCACTCCTATACATTTTGCCCCAATTTTAGTGAGTGTGAATATCAATGAGCATTCAATAAAGCAGATCAAAGAGATAGAGATGTATACCTGAACCATCTTGGAAGCAGACCATGATCTGGTGAACTCAAAAATGTAGGGTAGCAAAAGGACTCCACATGTACTCTCTCCTGAGGAGGTTCAAACAAAAGGACTGCATACCTCCACATAAATATGAAGTTATAAAATTTACACCAGAGGCCCTTGAACCTATGATGGAAAAATCCTACAGGATGTAAGCACCTTACAGGCCCGCAGGCCTACAAGAAGGCATCCCCCAAGTACTCTCTCATGAAGGAAGCCTAGTGAAGTGAGCACCTTATAGGCTTGAAGACTTGTAAGAAGGAATTCCCCAAATTACTCTCTCATGAAGGAAGCACAATGAAAGGGGACTCCATAGAGTCAAACTAAAAAGTGGCTTCACAAGTGCACCTACAAAGCAACATGTTAATTTGTAGATAAAACATGTCAAAAATTAGAAGTAGCCACGTAGGAAAATAGGCAGGCAATCACATAGACAATCAAAAAATTGAAATTATTTCAAAGGGGTCCCTGAGGAACCCTTCAAAAGAAGAAGGGGTCCACTCAAGGGACACACTATTTGAAAGTGTAAAAGAGATGTTCTTTATTAAATCAATTGATCATCAAGGAATCCTTTCAAAAGATGTTCACTTCATCAAGGAATTTGAAAGGAAGAAAATTCCCCTCATGAGGGGAAGGTCGAGGCTTCTCTCATAGGAAAAAATTTCTCCCTTCTCAGAGGAAATTTCTTCAAGTTCTTTCTTTGCAAAACCATGATGAAGGAAACACATTTTGTTATGGGTCCAAGTTGAGAATGCGATTTTTGAAAGAGTTTGCAATATTTTTGAGAAATGATTCATTGGCAACGAATGCCCTTTCAAAAAATCAAATAATCATGGAAATGATATTGTCACACATATGAGGGACAACTCAAGTAAAGAAGAGAGAAACATAAGAAAAGTGGAAAGAGAAACAATGACATCGCAGATAGAGGACACATGGGCGATCTAATATTTTGGGGTCAAAGTTGCACATAAATATAGATATATATAATAATAGTATACAAATGAACTATCATAAGCCCCTACTATATTAGACCATTTGGAGAATGCATGAGAAGACAAAGTAAAAATAGAAAATTGGGTCAACATGGAAGGGAAGCCTAAATGCCCCCAACATTTTGCATCGTCCCCAATTTTCTAAAAATAAAAACACATAACAAAGGAAGAATGATGATACAAATAGAGGAAGTTTCATGACACATAATCACTCCTATATCTGAATACCTACGAGGGTGAGAAGGGTCATCCAAGAAGACATAACACAAGCATGGGGGAACACATCACAACAAACACATGCCTAATCTAAAGGTAAAGAGAAGGCCTTCCCCTAAGACTCATCTAATAAGAGGTCATTTGCTTCCCAATCTAGATCATTATAAGGGGAAGACGGTTGAGCCTACACTGGTGGAATATTAATGGGAGGAGCTTCTAACCCTCTCGCAACAAGGGCTAAGCAAAAAGGCCCCACAAGGTCTTCTCCACTCGGCTCTTGTGGAGCTATGGTCAGCAATTTAGCAAAGATCATCAACAAGGTTGGGAACTCCTCTAGAGAGTTAAACATGCACTTTACGGGAGTGCCATGTGGTACCTCAGTGGATGGGGAGGATGGCACCTGAGACTCACTGCTAGGCTCATCAAGTGACTCGAGAGCAGTGAAAAACTCAAGGGAAGTCATAAATTGCTCTGTCACTAGGATGGAACAAGCTAGTGTAGGACCACCCTTTGAAGAAGGTGGGCTCCTCTTACACCCCCCATTGCTAGAAGGGCCAACCTCTATTTTCTAGAAGGGCCAACCTCCACTTTCTACTTATAGCAAGAGCCAAAAGTAGTACTGAAATCAATTTAATGGAAGTAGAGGGGGGGAAAAAGGAGGACACAACAGTAGCCTGCCCTGAAATAGGGGTGGTGAACTCCTCTTCCTTCTTTTGCAAAGTGGCCTTCTTAGCTACTAAATCCTTTCACCAATGCTTGCACCCATGCACAAGGCAGTTTTTGTGACTCTTTGAACTAGAGATTGGGAGTTGTGAAGGGATAGAAGGATCCTACTAAGCCATAAGGGTTTCAATCACAATCATTTTTGGTGGAGGGATAGACTTCTGAATGCGAGCATAAGGAACAGGTTGAGAAATAATGGGGGGCATCAGCTCTAACGCTTCAGTGGCAGGCTTTTTCTAATTCACTTCTTTAGGAGCAAGAGTGGTGCGAGACCACGGAGGTCGAGACATAGAGGATTTCCCATGGGAACCCTTCCTTCTACCATATCAAATGGGTCTAGGCACCATGGAGTAGAACATGAAGCTCAAACATAGGATTCTTGGGCTTTCGCCAAGGGGGCACGATAGGATTCTCCCACAAATGTGAAGCAAAATCTGATGGTGCCATCGTAGGGTGTGAGGAAGTGTCAAGCTGGAAAATGAAAGAGGAATAAGAGGAACCTCGAGAGTTCTTCTCTTCCTCTCTTCTACGAGCCATGGTGGCATCAATGTCAGCGTTTAAGCAAGCCCTATGTGAGACAACATAGGGAGATGGAGGGTATCGCACTCTAGGCGTTAAGCACTTTTTCTTGTACTTCTCATAGGTTTGGTACAAGAGGTCCTTCCTAGGTGGGAGGAAACCAATGGGTGTAGGCTAGAAGTGATCTAAGGAATAGCTACCACATGCAACAGGAGGTTTATAGCTATTGTCATGGATCACATGCATTGAACCCTCATGAACAAACATCAAACATTTATGCACAACTGAGGGAACTTCGCTCATAGATACTAACCAAGGGATACCTAGCTTCACTCTAAAGAGTTTGGACCTCAAGATTATGTCAAAAATTATGTTAATTGATTTGGGCCTGACCAAGACTGATAAAACAATGCTACCAAGGGGAGGTAACAAAATTTCATTATGTGTACGGATGGTGCTTACAAATATGTCATATCCATCTTTATGCAAGAAGTTGAATAACATAATCTCCTCGGTAATCACATTCACCTGGCACGTTGGGTCAACAAGAACACCTACTACGGTGTTTTTTTTATTCGTGCAAGGTTGTAAAGAGGAGATGGTTCTCTATTAAAACCCATCGGTAGGTCCTGTGAGGTGAAGGTTATACCCAAACCACTACTTGCAAGCTGCAAAGAGGGGATAGACAGATGTAGGAAAAAGGCCATCATTCACACTAAATGACACTCTCACAAATCCCCCCAAAAGTTCACAATTAGACAATGACCCAACTAATGTTTCATTTCACAACGCCTATGGAACCTTCCAACTATGCCTATTAGGGGTTGTAGGTTGGGTTGTAAGGTGAAAGGCCTCACAACAATCACACCTATATTGCTCCTAGAACATGAGGAAATGAGCCTTTAGCACTACTAAATGAAACCAAAATGGTTCATGTCGGCTTCACCAAAAATGTAAGAGAGGGGGACCAACCACGTCAAGGCTCCAGGTCATGGAGAGTCAAGAGTGGAGGTTTGCCCTGACCTACCTCACTCTAAAGTGATGATGATCAAGAATGAAGAGCACTATGAAGCACTTTTGTCACCCTATAGACCTGAAAGTTTACTTGGGGCTCGACGAGATGGTTTTTGGAGTCCAAACTGTACCTTAAACAACTCTCTATCAAAGGATGACAATGTGGGTCTAGGATGACAACACGATGTGCTGGGGTCTCTAGTACACTAGTGTCTATATGGCTAGAAGTTGTAAAGTACTATGGATAAACTAGAAACCTCCTTTACAACCTAGCTAAATGATTTGGATGAAAGGAACAAAATGATAAAATATGAGAAATAAAGGTAGAGATGATAAAGGAAGTAAATAAAATCTAGGGTGATGAATATTATCTCACAAAAGCACCAATTCGTCAGCTAGCTCCACACACATGTTCACCTGTGCACAAACAAGAAGGGGAAATTAACACAGAATATGTCATAAATAAGACAAAAAGTACTACAATGAAGACTACAAAAGACAAATGCTACTCTATCAAATCACAGAGGAGAGAAATTAAGTGTTACCACCTCCACCCAAAGGCTCCCAAGCACAATAAATGGAGAATGCAAGCAACAAAGTTGGAAAATTCACCACCACCACAGTCGTGGTGAAGGGAGATCTCACAAGTCTCCACACTTGCAACTTCTATGGTGGCCTCACACTTGCAATGTGGATTTGATGGAGTGTCAAGCTATTGCAATGCTCACAATGGAGTGCTATAATGTTAAAGTGAATGAGAATGTGCTTGATAGATCAAACGTGAATGAAAGAGTTGAAGTGATAGTGAATAGAATGAATTTGAAGATGGGATGAGAAGGAATAGGTCATTTTCAAGTTGGTTAATTAATAGAAGGATGCTACAATTCATCCCAATGAGGAGTGTAGCACCTCTACCTACTTCAGACATGGGAATTCATCATAGATAGTAGCACGCTACACAAATGTCTATGCATTGCACTTGCATCCATGACAAATATTCTCTCACCGACACATAGGTGAAACACCAAGTGGGTAGAAGCCAGCTAGGTGATGTGGAATTTCACCTTTGGATTTTATTTTCGAAGGTGAGGGTATGTGAAAGGGGAATTTTCTTAAGGTGTGCAAATTTTCTCCTATAAAGATGGTTTGGTAAATATTTGAGGTCTTTTTCTTAATTTGGGTTTCTTATTTTTATTGGACCTTAATGGGTGCTTCCCATAAGGAGATTTGAATGACTGCTATGTGATCCTATGGGCCATAGTTGTTTATTCTCTTCCCAACAATGAAGGGACTATATAATTTTGTGCCCATTCCATAAAAAATGAGAGCCTACTAGGGGCTTTGAAATGTTATGAAACCTTTGGCATATCACCACCTTTATGTTTTTCTATATGCATTTCTTTCCCCCTTTTCCCCACACCTAGAGAAGAGTTGACTTCTTTAACAATCCCAGAGGTTATTTAGTGAGGCACAAGTAGGTCCCTCACTCATTGAATTTCCCATAAGGCTATTTGGGAGAAGTGCAAGCTTTCATGATCAACAGGTTGAAATTTTATGTGGATATGTCAAGGGTCTTAATGTTGAGTCAAACTTATTTTGGATCATTATGTCTACTAAAATTATTTGGTTTTTATAGAAAAGGAGGAATGAGCACTTGTACCAAGGAAAAAAGGAGAGTTCTTACCATGCCTAAATGTAGACTGGCATTTCTTTTGATATTTGAAAAAGTGACTTTCAACTTTGAGAATGCCTAAAAATACATTCCTAAACATCATGGATGAAGGTTCTACTTTGTTG
>VDFB02011901.1:0-27558 GCA_007258455.2 Sequoia sempervirens
ATGTTGTTTCATTTTCTGTATGTCATTGGCAGTGCATGCTTATGTCTTGTTATTGCTCTTTATATCAATTTCATGTGTCTTCTTTTGTGCTTATGTAGGTCTACCATAGGACCTTGGTCCTGGGGGCTTGTGCAAACCCCTTGGTCATGGTTGTCCTATCTTGCGAGCATTGGTACATTTGAACCCCTTTGATCATTGTGGAATTTGGTCTACTTTAGTGTGATTTGGAAGCAAGTTCCTCCTCTCACTAAAGTGGGGGCTAGATGTAACAACGAAAAAAGGTCCCCTTAACTTGGCCTTGATTTAGTGTTGCAATATGCCTAATATATTTGCATTAGGTTTAGGGCCCTTGTGAACTAAATGAGCTTTTTGGTTCCTTGTTTGAAGTGTTGTAAAGTGTTGTAACACACTTTCACACTTTTCTAGAATTTTCATTAATAATTGGGCTTCCTTATGCTTTAATTGGCCCTATTTTGCATCCACAAGCCCCATTTAATGCATATTTTTTAGGATAATCCTGACACCAATCATTATCCAACCATAATTCGGGTGTTTCAGGTTTGAATGGCCCAGATTTAGTGATCTATGACTCATTCGCCACCTTGGGTGAATGGGTCCCACCTAGATCTTTTGGTCCCAAACCCGGTTTCACACATTTCTAGGCATTTTTAAATTTGGTCCCAAAATTTAGGCCTAGTGGGACTCATTTTCCACCTTAGGTGAATGAGTCTTGTGTGGGCCAAAATCAAAATTAATTCAAATTTCTAGTGGGATTTTATTCTCCTAGATCTAATGTCATCTTGTAGTGTTGTAATTTTGGGAATTATTGCATAATTGAGTATAAATACAAGGTTCTTTCTCTCATTTTAACCCCAAGCATTCAAGTATTCATCCTTATAGAAAATTTAAGTTCACAAGTGTTTATGAGAGCATTCAAGGGAAGATTATCAAGCATTTTAGAGCAACATTCAAGCATCAATCATCATGTCAAGGACTTCATGCATCATGTTTTTTTTTAGCTAACAATTGTGATGTATGGTTTATGGTTCAAGCAAGTGTTTCATTCAAGATAAACATCATTCAATCAAGATTCAAGATCTACATCCATTGGAGCCACTTCATACATGTTTGCAGCATCACATTGCTAGGGTTTGGTGAGTTGAAACATCATATCTTGTTCATTCTTCATTCATATTTCATTCTATTTCAAGGTTTAATTACCAACAAGGGGTTTGACCAAGGAAAACCCCTATCCACTAACCCAACAACATTTTTCCCTCTCTTTTTTGTGTGATTTGCAGGTCTATGTTGCAAATTTCCTAAGGAGCAAGGTTGGAGAAAAGTTGTCAAGCCATTCAAAGTTGTCAAAGTTGTCATCAAGTCTTGGAGAACCTTGGAGAAGAGCTACAAGTTGCAAATCAGAGATTCAAATTTGGAAACCAATCAAGAAGGACAAAGTAGACAAAGAAGAGTAGGATCAGACTTTAAAGCTTTAGAAAAGCCCAACTAGTCTGATTCACCACTTCTAGTAAATGAGTCCCAATTCTAGTCAAATTTTAGTTTTTTACAGATTCAGATTCCCATTTGGTAGATTCCCATTCCTGCACAATTTTCCAGATTCTAGACTGATTCACCTAGCTTGGAAAATGAGCCCTAGTTAGCATTAAAGTCATATTTTCTAGCATTCTAGACCTCCATCCAGCCATTTCTAGATTTCCAGGTGCATGCCTTCCTTTCTGTAGCTTTCTCCTTCATTTCATCTACTTTTCTAGGTCATTTTATAGTGCATTACATTCAATTAGGTTTTAGTGTTGCATCTTGCATTTCATTGTCTTTTCCAAGTTCTTACTTGGTGGTGAAACCCTTCTTAGTTTACTTTCAGCCCTTAGGATCACCCTATTCCAAGATCTCTTTCTCCTTTGCATTGAGATCTCTAGGGTTATTGAATGAAATTGGAAAAGTGGGCATGCTCTATGTCCAAAACCATATGATAGCATACATCCCACATTTCCATCATTTCAAGGACCAATTTGAGGGTTTATCTGTCTTATTTGATGGTATTCATGCCACAACTATTGTTATTTCATCTTTGTCTTTGGAGTTAGTTCAATATCAGTTTCCATTTATTCATGGTTTGTCACCTTCTATTATGATTGGGCATGTAGATATTTGGATTGTGGCATCATCCTCATGATCTACCAAGAAGATTCCTCCATACATCATCTTTCTTGTATCTTTTATCTCTTTTCAAGAGGAGTTTTGTCCCGCTAGGTTTTATCCTTTTTTCCATTTGTGAGAGATTGCATTTTTAGTTGTACATGGGTATCTAACATGGCCTTGTAGCTAGGACCCATCTTCATCTTTTCATCTTTACATAATAATATTCTCCCTAAGTTGCACTTAAGGGGGGTGTTGGTGTAAATAGGTATTTTACCTAACTAGTTAATTAGTGTGTTCTATTTACATGTTAGGTTTACTTAGGTCCTAGGTGTGTTCTCTAGAAGTCTTAATTGTCTAGATAATACCTTATCATATCTTATTTATTTGACTTTTATTTAATGATTATTACCTAGGTCATTAATACTATTGAGGTAGTTGTCTTAAGACACATGTCAAGATATTGTCTAATCCCATCTCACAACTTGTCTTTATACACAAGGCACCATATGCACATCACATATTCAATCTTGAAATATTGCATCCATTTTTATAGCAAGCTATTCTTTCCATTTTCTCTCTTGTGGAAGATATTTTGGTCTAGCAACCATTCTTGGGGGTGTTAGGAGTTACCATTAACTCCTACACACATATCAACCACGTCCTGGGAATGTCACATTTGACACTCAACTAGAGGTTTTCTTGCATTAGAATAGTGTTTTAATTTATTATTTGTAATGCTTTATTTTTTATTTTCATTTCTTATAGTACTAACTCATTATAAGGCCTAGTTAGCTTTAGGAGTTAAGGATAGTTGTGAATTTTAATTTTTACATGAGAGGCCATCCTATTCATTGGAAGTGTGTAATGATGTTACTAAATAGATACATATAAGAATCACTAAAGTGGGAAACCAAGGAGATAGCATTAATTAAAGATCTTTAGTTTGAAAAGTGTGCAAGTGGGGGAGGCTCATGTGGAGTCTATATATAGTCTATGAAATCAATGTTTATTATAAGCCTTCAAGGCTTGAATTTTGAGTATTTATAAGGCTTCAAGGATTTGATTACAATTTCAAATGTTTTTATGTAATTACTATTGCTTAAGAAAATATTTTATTTCGAACATTGTTGTCTTTTGAATGTGTGATTGATGCTCAAGATTATTTGTATTTCTATTGTGCTTATGGATTGATGTAGTGGAGTTGTTTAGTTAGACAACCCTTAGTTAGATTCTTCAATATTGCCTTGAATCACATGTTTTATATCATTCATATCTAACAATCTGAGTATTTTTTCCTTCCTTGATATGCATCAAAGTTGTCATCAAATTTTGTTTTCTACAACCTAATACCTGATCGTCCAATCTCACACAAAGAAAAAATACAAGGGAATATATGTGTGTGTGTGTACACACACACACACACATATACATATACATATATATATACACACACACACACACACACACATATATATATGTATGTATGTATGTATGTATGTATGTATGTATGTATGTATGTATCCATGTATATATACATGTATATACGTGTGTGTATATATATATCCAAGATTGTGTCCCTTGTATAATCAAACCATTTTTTGTGTAGCATTATGCAATTATCTTTTTTGATTTTCTTGTTGTCCTTTCCATAAAGTAAGCTATTGTTCCATATATGAAATTGTAGAGGAGAAAAATGTATACCTTTCCCTCCTTTTATTTTACACTACTTTGCACACATGTTTATGTTCTTAAGAAGTTCAATATCTTAAAAGGCCTCAAGTTGTGTGGTTTAGATTTTGTATTCTAGTCCACTTTAATCATCACATGACCATTATAGACATTGAATATCATGGAGAGAATATAATATGGGACAATATATTCACACATATGTCACTAATGCTTGGTTTATCCATCAACTTCATTGTCTACATCAATATCCAACACATCTATTTATTATGTCTTTCTCACTATTGAATTAGTCTTGAGGCTTGAGTACTAACAAGGAAGTTGATCACTCTTCCCCATTGTTACAAGAGGTCCCAACAAGGCTTCTTAGAACTACACATTATTTCTTATATAGATATACATCTTGCAAAAATAATTGGAAACACTTAGAGATTCCATAGAGGACAATCACAATACCCTATATGGAATCAAATCATTGACACAATCATAACCCAACATAAAATAATGAGGATGATCCAGTTCAAATTTTACCACTTTTCATCCAATCCATTCAATTTAATGACTTTGAACCATTGTTAAATAATTGTGATCAATATAGTGAGCAACTCTCTCTTAATCATTGAAATTATGAGAGACCTAATTTCTTCCCACTTCAATTCAACATGTATATCTATTTTAAGTCTCACTTAATTCACTTCGATTGAAGTATCATGCTTAACCGAGTATTTTTTTATGCTTCAAATTGTATTTAATTACTAACCCAAGATAAGCCTTGAAAGCTCTATATAAATCAACAGTGAACATATAAATTTAACATAAAATCAAAATATAAGAATTATCTAAACAATTCATTTTAATTTTAGTATTAAAACAATATTAAATACAAAGTAAACTTTTCAATTTTCTTATAACTAAGATAGTCTCAAGAACCACTTCTCATATAAATTTATACTCTTCATAATATTATAATCCATTATATAAAAAACAATCCAAATAGCCTTCCACTGAAAATTGATACATAAGGGTAGCACTTTTCCACATAATACTAATATTGAGTAAAACAAACACAAACTGCACACCACCATAATATTTTCTTCAACCCTCCATACAATTGAATTCAGAAATCACTTGACAATAAACAATATGAATTATGGAAACTTGATATCATTAACAATCAATTATCAATATCTTCTCCTTGCTAGAGCTAACATCTTTCATTAAAAGATCCAACAAAAAAAATATTATGTGCCTGCAATGTTATCTTTCTCCCAGTAAAACTGCAGACAGCTATCTGGAAGAAGAATAGTCCTGCAACTCAGTACATTCTCCAACCCCACAACAAATGCATACATCACAACCATTACTATCAAAAGAAGAAAGCGAAGGGGAAATGCAGTCTCCCGTGAGATGCTCTCCATTGTAAGACTGAAGAAATCATCAAAGCTGAAAACCAAAAACCTCTGTTATGAGAATGAGTAAGAGTGTTAACTATGTGAAATATATTGAGCCGAAAGTGATCCTCTAGCTGTGAATGCTGCACTTCACTTAATGCATTTGGAGTTTAAAAAAACTACATCCTGCTATGGGTTTACCCCTAGTTTTGTGCTTCCAATGGTTGTTTATGCTTTTTCTTTCCTTTTGGGGGGCCTGCATTAATTAGGAAAGAATCTAGATCAAACAAAAGGAAGGCTTTTGGGCTCTCAAATGAGACGTTATAACTACAGTAACAATTGGCAAGATGGAACTCACAAACTACTAAAGTTAATTCTAATAAAAAAATACCTCCTTTGAATCTAGCTTATTTGCTTTCCAAATTTGCTGTAAAGGTAAACCAATTTCTAACAGGACGTGACATTTCATTTGAATTTGACTTCATGGGATGTATGTTGATGCAACCAAAACATCAAATTTGTCTTGATGAGAAATTTTAAGTGATTATACGCTATAACTGATCACTTTATAAACCTTGTCTTTTATCAACCTTAGCATATGCTGAAAACCAAATGACTAAGTTCCCCAAGTTGGACAAGACATCCAATTAAACCTAGCTCATATATTGTTGCATCTAGATGATTGGTGATTTAGTTGGCTATCCAATGGACATAACCATGGATTAAATCTGATTTAATGTGAAATTAGAGATTTAGATTTTAGTGAAAGATTTTGAATAAATTTGATAATTAATAAGCTTTATTTTGAGTGTATTTTTAGAATATTAGAAATTTAGGAAAATAATTAAATCTAGATAATTCATAAATCCAACGATCTTTTAGAACTTGCTTAATACAAGACTCTTCACCTAATCCAAAGCTTTGAGATCAAATAGCATATTTTTTATTCTGATACTCCATGCAACTTGATGAATCTCGAAAATCTACTTCTAGGATCTTTGTTGTCTAGAACTAGAAATTTTATACATCACCCATAAAATAGTTTAGATATAAGAAATATGAAACTTGACTAAACTCAAAACCTAGTTTTGGAGGCTATTGAATTATGTGAATCATAATGTTGAGTAAATAGAAACCCAAACATAATCATAACTTTGTCCCCTTCCAAGTACATCTATGCAAAGAACAATTCAACTAATTAAAATCTTCTTATACAATAATGTATATTTTTGAAGATTAAATTGCACCATCCACATAGTTCTATCATGTAAAAATAAGTTAGGAATAATAATGTATGCGTAAAAGAAATTAGATCAAATTGATGGTAGATTCCTTTCCACAAATAATCATGTAATTGGGCCAAGGACATTGTTGTTTCCTTAATGTTTATAGGGGGTAGAGATCCATCTTTTAAGGTAAAGTTTAAATAGTCAACATTCTATTTTGAAGGTTAAATATATTTTGACTTCTAAAATAATAAATAATTTGTCAACTATTTATTTTTATAATTGTTATAAGGTAGTTATAGTGAATCATAAAAATATGATTTCACATGGTTTTGGTTGAGGGGTATACCATGCTTATAATCACATCCACTTTAACTAAATTTAACTTCATCATTTCAAGTCCTTTATTTTTTAAATTAGATTGTTGTTTATCGATATGCATACAAAATCATTTAAATTTAGAATCTAGGATGTCATATTTAAAGGCATGCCTTAGGGTACCAATTAATCATTCAAAACCTTCATTTGAGCATCACTAGAGCATTATTTAGGCATTGTACGATATCAAAATATATAGAGTACTTTTAACTTGCATTAGTATATATGTAATAAACATATTAATATATGTCTTCAATACTTTCATATTATTATGAAAATTAACAAAAGGGATCTAACCAAGATAAAGGAAATTCTCAAAACTTCAAGCCTCACATAACAGACTCATATAGTTGTTCACTAACATTTCCCTATTGTGAAATCATATATCATAATAGAAGCATGGATTTTGAAGGAAAATAATAATTACAAACAAAATTGTGACAAGAAAGATACAAGTATGTGAGACTAGGACACAATCACATGTGTTCTTGTTTGATATGAAAGCCCATTGTAAAAGCACATCAACTATAGGAAGCATTGACCAAATAGAACTCAAGGTTGGTCATTGAACACTCAAATGAAAATCAACAAAATTAACTTCAACTATCATCATGTGTTAAGAAACCTTAACCATCTATTTAACTTAATAATCTATAAAACTAATTTATTTCTATTTAATTAGATCTTACACTAATTATTTGTTGGAAACCTAACTTGTTGGGAGAGATTGTTGGAAGTTTTTCATTGAAGTTTGTGTGATGGATGAGCATATGATGTTATATGGTGTTTTTGTTGATGGAAACCCATTATTGATGGAAATCCATGGTAAATATGTACAAGTGTTGGTCTCGTGAAGATCAAATGATTGGATAATTGCCTAAGTTTGGAATGTAGTTTCAGTGTTCGGAGAACCAATCTTTTGGTCTGCAATGCTCCGCCATGAAGAATTTTGTTATTCAATTTTGAGGTAATTATGGTATATTTTGGAGGACTCTAAATTCAAATTTTCATGATTTGATGTCTTCCTTAGTCAAAGATAATAATGACAGAGTATCGGTTTGGAAATACCAATGTAATTGTGACCAAATATATGATTGGAATACTTTGCATTCCACCACAGATGAATATTTTGATATGTGGATTTGTAGAAGTGTTTGAGGATGCTTGTAGTATGTTTTCTCTAAGTGGCAAGTGTTTTTGTTGTTCACGTTTCAAGTTGTGAGTGAACAGATGGTTCATTCTATTATTACTTCACTTGTGGTTCTAACCCAAGTATTTTAAGTTGTGCGGAGATGAGTAAAGGTTGGAGAGAAATTATGGAAATAATTATAGGTCATGCTGACCTATCTTAATGTGTTAAATGCTTTGGTTTCCTTCGCAATGCATGCATGGTTGAGTTTTGAGCCATCGGGATGAAGTATTGCATAATACATGTTTTGGGTCAACCTAATTGATGTTTTGGTTGATTATAGTATATATACAAGGTTAATTCCTTATGTGAAGTAATTGAGATGCAAGATAATTAAGTGTGTGCCAGATTCAGAGCATAGAAGTGTGAATTGTTGTTGAAATGAAGAATGAAATGTGTTAAGTTAGTATTTTGAGCTTTAGTGTAACTATATCTTCAACATAGGTCAACTGCATTGTTAGCAACTCATATTTGGCAGTGAGCCACCCTTTCTTCTATCTCTTTCTATCTGAGTAGTGATCCCTTCAATGGTGAGCCTTTCTTCTTTTGGACAATGAGTCCACCAATTCTATCAACTTTGTAACTAGTTACAATATCTATATTGTGAACTAATCCTCACCGTGGTTTTTCCCTTTGTGGGTTTTCCACATAAATTTGGTGTTATTTTGTTCTTTGATGTGATGCATGCTTTCTATGTTCCTATCCAATGTTTCAATTTTAATGTGATGCATTGAATGAATGTTTAAGTTATTAAGAATAATAATTCACCCCCCTCTGAATATTTAGGGTGTTCCCAAATTGGTATTAGATCTTGGTTCCATCAATTGGCTTGACCACTGAGGTAGACCTTGGAGTTGAACACATGGTTACAAGGAAGTATCCTATTCCTCCAAAAGAGATTATCCCTAAAGGATTTACTAAAGAAGATTGCATAGTGGAAATGGAAGGAGAACTCAAATCAGCTCTTGATGATTTGGATAAAGCAAAAGTTGAGAACAAAGATTTGAAAAGGGATCTTGGTGATGCAAATGAGTGCATTAAGAAGCTGAGAGAGAAACTCAAGAAAGATATAGATAGGATCAAGGAAACAAATGAGAAGCTTAAGCAATCCAATGAGACTATCACCAATCTAAAAGTGCAAGTTGAAGAAGGTAAAAGAGTTGAAGACTGCTTGGATGTCAAATTGAAAGATAAATCTGAAGATTGTTCAAAGCTTGAACAAGAGATTGTTACTTTAAGATCAGATATGAAGAAAGAAATTATTCAAGAAGAGATTTGCACTACTTGATAGATGATTGTTGGAAAAAATGGTTCTAAGGACAAAGAAGGATTAGGGTTTGAGAAAGGTGAAAGTTCAAAGGTAGATTAAACTCCAAACAATGCTGAAAAGAAAGATGACAAGAAGGGAAATATTAGACAAATCCAAAACTAGAAGAAAGACGTCAAGAGACCACCTATCAGACAACCAAATGCATAAAGGTACCCATGCTTTAATGGCTATTGTTATTACTGCAATAAGTTTGGACATAAATCTATATAATGTAGAAGCAGAATGAATCAAACTATTCAATCATTTCCCGATCAATGCTATACATGTAATATATTCAATCATAAAACTACTAAATACAAAAAACACGATGAATGATTACAATAAAGGTATGATGTCTCAATATTTCAATGTCTATTGTTATGCATGTAATGGATTTGGGAATAAGGCTAATGAATGTCGATCTAGAATGGGTGGAAGTAATCTTGTTGAAAAAGGTGTCACATTCCACAAATGTAGTAAACCAAGACATGTAACAAAGTTTTGCAGAAGTAGAAATGTGAAACCCTCTATTTCACAAAAGAAGGTTGATCCGGCAAAGAAATTGGATCTGGTAGAGATGAAGAAGGAAGTGAACAAGATCTAGGAAAGGAGAGAAGAAAGTGAAGTGAAGGATGAGTCCTTGGTGTAGATGTTCCCTCCAGAAACTAATTGAAGAGCTTTGGCTCAAGGGGATTTTTAGAAAAAGATCCTTAATCCCCCACCAAAGTTGTGGTTTTGATGTTCTAAGCACACTAGTATATGTTTAGATCAACATGGTAAATCTACTTATGGAATTTTTGGCATAAAAATTATTGCTACAGAGATGTCAGAGTGATTGGAGGTGACTATGACTACACAGTTAGGGTTTGTCAAATTTTTAAACTAACATTAATCAATGCAATCAATGCACTTTAGGTCTTCATAAAAAGGGTTTTACATGTGTTTTTGCATATAAAAATTTCATTTGTAATCAAGCATTTGAAGAGTGAAGAGAAGAGGTGATTTGAAGTTGTTGTGTGAAACCCTACCGGTAGAAGAATTTGAAGGTATTTATCATCTCTTGCTAAACCCCTAATTTTAGAAGTGGTTCATAATGTTTACCCCTCAAGTAATTGATGTCTTGGAATGGCCAAGACCTAAGTTCAAGAAACATCCATTCAAATCCATGGAAATGGATCTGAAAGGTGCATTTTTGAGAGTTCATTATGGTGTAATGAATACCAAGGATGTGTGAATGTACATTCATTTGAAAATGGAAGAATATGATCATGCTCAAAGTTGAGAGAATGTTGGATTAATGAGCTCACCATAGATGTTTTTGAGTTGAAACCAAAATTTGAGATCCTAACAGAGAAGAAGTTGGATGTATGGAACAATTCTATGAACTATTATGAGAATGCATGGGTTAAGTACGCATTGAGCCACATCCATGATAAGTTTATGTGGTTTGATATGTTGCATTTAATCAACAAGAAATTCATCAAGGTGGTTACATGTTTATGCTCTTAAGGGTCTGCTATGGCAATGAAGGTCGTGAAGAATGATATGGTTATGAAGCTCATCAGAGTGAAATTTAAAAAGTGTGTCACCAAAATGAAGGATATAGATGATTAGACAATTAAATATGCATCCATGATGATAGGTTACAATATTTACTACACCAACAGAGATAATTCAGTGTTGGCAACAACTATTCATACTCCTGACCAGATAGTGAAAGAAGGTTTGGGCATATAGATCTATGTGAGCTCTTGAGACAACAATTGATGGAGAATATTTAGAAGGAAAAAGAGTCTTGGTACACATTCCAATACAATACCCTTATCATATGTTTATTATTTTAATTTCTCAAAGAACTATCTAGTGCAAAGAATGTTGTATGGTTGGATGGTATTCCTATTATAATTCATATTAGGGATCACTTAAAAAGGTTTGGAAGCATAGAAAATAAAGAAAGCATGTTATGGGGTTTCTTTAAGACCTTTCAAGAGAAGATGCAAGAAAGTGAAAGGATTTCTAGAAGTGTTGTTGAAAATTACAAGAAGGATATAACCTTTTGTTGAATGCACAAGACAACTAAAAGGGTGGGTGAATCAGTTGTACCTTAAACCTTCAAAACCCTCATACACATTCAGATCCACATTAACTTAATTAAACCTTAATCTATTATGATGATTTAGCATAAAATGAGAATAAAAAAAACTCAAATAAATCAACACCGTGCACAAGAGAACACTAGATTTATGTAGAAAACACAAGATGGGAAAAAACACGGTGAGGATTAGCTCACAATATAAAGTAATATTGGGGCAAGAGCACCCAAGGCCTTCAAGGAGCTCTTCAAGGATCAGGAGGTTGCAAGGGTCAGGAGGACCTATCCAGCATATCAAAACATCAACTATAATTTTTGAAGCCTATAATGGCTTTTGAAATGGGAAAGAACTTGAAAGTAGTCAACTATCCTAAGGGTCCTGATAAGGATCCTAGGACCAAAATGCTATGTAATTGGGATTATCATGTTATAGGGATTTAATTAGTAATCTAATGCTTTAAGTAGGTCAAATAAAGTTGGATATTGAAGATCCAATAGTTTTTAGGTGGTAGATTCTAATAAATTTCAAGATTGTAAAATTCAGATTTTTGAATTTCACTTTTGGCGGGAAAAGGAGTTTTAGGTGTTTAGAGGCAATTATGCAACTTAATCAATTATAAACATTTGGATCAGTTGGGGAATGGTTCTATAACCCCAAAATATTCATTTTTATGGAGGTTAGGCGTTTGGAGAAAGTATTGTACGGACTGTTTTCTAGAAATAGTGAAAAACATAGTTTTTTGGCATTTTTATGGTGTTCTTTTGTTAAATACTTGATCTCTATTGAATCTATGTCCAGTAGGATGCTTTAGGATTTTGTGTTTACATATTTTAACACCATTGAAGGCTCTAAAAGCAGTGATAATTAATTTGTTTGCATTTTATATTGACTGCATCCTAAAAAAGAACACAAAATTTACACTAGTTTGAGGGTTTTTCATGGACAAATGATCCATTTCATGGGAGTTTATGACTGTATCTTGTGAAATGGATCATATTTAACATGTACCATACTAGAATAACAATATAAAGTGCAGGAAAGAAGAATCAAATGGTGTACACCAAGATTTCATTGTGAAAAATGCTTGAAGATGGAGGCCAGGGTGTAGCAGCAGAAGATCTGCCTTAATGAGGGGAATTTTTTTGAGTTTGGATCAACTAAATATGTTGTCCTAATGGTGTAGAGTCAATGATAAAGTTCTGGAAGTGATTGGAAGGTTAGTTTTCAAGAAGCCCTAGTTTTTGAGGCAAGTTGAGGAGGGGTTTGTGCTGGAGCGTGTTAGAGGTGTCATAGAGGTCTAAAAACTTGGATTCCTTGGTTTTTAGTCATTTTAGGAGACTTCTGAAAGTTTCATGGTCAGGGGTTGAGTTTAAAGAGGGGTTGCTTTGAAAAAGAGGGCTAATTAGGCCTAAATTTGAGGAAACAATAGATTTTTGATTGGTGTGCTCCAAAAAAAGTGCCATCAAGAATCTAGTATGTTATGTATCATCACAAACCACATCTATTTCAATCATTATTTTGGAGGTTCCTTTGGAAAGTTTGAGTGCAAAGTCAAAAAAATCACCGCGGGAGGCCTAGTTGGGCTAGAAGCCTAGTCAAGGTGCAAAAACTGAGTTTGTGTTTAAGTCAGAGGTTTGGGGCTTGAAACCAATCAAGACAAGTTTGTTTGCATCTCTTAATAAAATTCCTAGGGTTTGGGTCCATAGGAGAAGGTTTTGAGTCATAAGTGCATTATTGAGGCTTATCTCCACAAGGGTGCCTAGAAGAGATTTGAGACTGCTTCATTGAAATCCTTGAAATCATTGTGTGTTTCCAAAATTCCCATACCCTCTGCATCAAATATCAACACCAAATACAATAGGGCTCGCTACCCAAAGAAAGAAAGGCTCACTGCCAAGAGGCTCACTACCACAATAGAAAGAAGATATAGAAGAATGTTTCATAGAGAAATCCATCTCAATTCAATACAGAAATCCACCAAAATATCACCAACACCTTCACAACATTACCAAGAATTGTAGACACCTTCTCACCGCATCCAAGAATCTCACACATGAAAGCTCACATTACACTTCAAAAATTCGCAACAACTCAACTCATATTTATATCATCCTCAAGCTTGAAACCCTTCTCCAAGGTCAGCTATGCACCTCAACTGTGCAAATTCAAATTAGGTCAACACCAAAACACTTTTGTGGTGGATAGAAGTGAAAGAAAACCACACCACTCCTTATCTAGGACCCAAATCTATAGAATCACTCTACTACATGCTTCTACAAACAATAAAAATCCATTGCAATTAGTGTAAACACCAAGGTCATCATTACCCATGTAAACACCATTAAACTTTTAAGTAATTGCTAGACGCTTTCACACATCGCCCATTCCAAATGGGGACCCCCTAATTTTGGCTTTGCTTTTCGTTCGTTTTGTCGTTGTCTCTCTTTTCTACTGTCTGTCTTTCCGAGATTGTGCCCGTCATTGAGTTTAAGCTTGAAATTTTGGCCAAGTCCAAAAAATTAGGGTTTTGAATTTTCCAGCCAATTTGAAGTCAAATGAGGTGAATAAATTGCAAATTGAGCCTAACATTGATGTCAGCACATTTTTGGCAGGTTCCCACAAAAATTTCATTGAATTCTGGCAACTTACTATTTTTAGTAAGTGTGCAATTACGGGCAATTTGTCAACATTCTTGAGATTCCGACAGTCACATTGCGTCCAGAGCATATCAGGCTACTCACAGGTTAAATTTGAACTGAAACGAACAACTTGCTATTTTTAGCAGTTCCACCTTCAGAGGCAATTTTCGAGGTCTAGATGTTACATTTTCTGATGCATGTCCAGATTCCTTCCGGTTTTTCGACCTCATGCAGATATGATACGCAAAGCATGACGATGATTCCCTTTCAAAGATTCTACTTCTCGCTTGGAGGTCAAGTATTAGGGTTTGCATGTAGATATTCTCAGCGCATGTCGACATATTCTTTCTAGGTTTTCCAAGAGCTTCGCAATGATGTAACATGCAAATGGAACTGACCACTTTTTAGGAACTTACTATTTTTAGCCAGTGCTTGCATGTTGGAGATTTTTCTGGGTTTTTCTGGATTTTTCAAGATTTTTCGGGTAGTATGACATGCAGGATCGACTACATCCGCTGACTACTTTTCCCGTCACTTTCATTTTTAGCGATATCACTGTGCAGCTATTACTCAACACCTCAGAAATGCAAGTCGACCATCAAGTAACCGAACGAGGTCAAATCCTGAGCTACAGCGAAGTCTCAGAACGAAAGCACTTACTATAAATAGTGTTTACTGTATAAACATAAATGGTAGGCAAGACCGTGATCCCAACAGTACAAGTCAAACATGTGATGAGTGAACTTTCGTACAAATTTTGGAGACAAACTGAGTTAGAGTGATGAAGAATCCATGATTGCTATTTTAGCAGACAATTAGGTTTCAAAAATCAAGGGCAAGATAATAACACTAAGCAAAGGCAGTAGTCACAAATAATGATCCATAAGAACACTTCAGGCATTTAGTACGCAAAATTTGAAGACATTTTGAGTAATTACTATTTTTAGTAAGTTGCTAAAAATAGCAGGTGCAGGCAAGCATCAGGCCCCGACAGCACGATCACACCCCGAAATTGGAACAAGGCGAAATCAGGCCTTTCAGGGATCAGAAGTCAATTCAAAACATGAAATTTGAAGAACTTTCTAAAAATAGCAAATTAGGGCAAGCACGATCAAGTCACTCTAAATTTGACAAATGGCATAAAATTCATTGAAATTGATAAATTTTCAAGTCCAGCATCAAAAGCTTGCTTTAAAAGGCCAAAGACAGATCAAAATCTTGAAGTGTTTGAAGAATGGAAGTTCACCCTCCTAAATGCGCCCTCAAGCTGGTAGGAGTATTGAAATTTTCTAAGTCATACAAATTGGAAGCTTCAGGGTCCAAATGCGCCCATCTTGTGAGTGGAGCTTGAAAACTTTCTAAGTGTTGTAAAATGGAAATACACCTTGTCAAATGCGCCCATAGGGAAAGTGTTGAAGAAAATGCCTAAGGCATAAGGAAATGGAACCTCAAGGCACAAAATGCGCCCTCAAATGGCAATAGGCCCCCCTAAGTGCGCCCTTGGCAAGAAAGAAGAAGGAAAGTTTCTAAGGCGTCACCAACTAGAAGCTCCCCCATCAAAATGCGCCCAACTTGGATGAGCTAGTGAAAAGTTTCTAAGGCGAGTGAAAAATGGAAGTTGACCCTATTAAATGCGCCCTACTTGAGAGGAGATGCATAAAATTTTCTAAGGGTCAAAATTGGAAGTTCCACCTGCCATTTGCGCCTTTGACTGGAAGGGTGAGCTGGAAGGGAATTTAAGTGTGAAAGTTTAAATTGAAAGAAGACCCCATGATTTGCGCCTTAAGGGAGGGAACTTAAAAAAATATTCTAAGGCATGGGAGCTGAAGGTGCCTACTCCAAAACGCGCTCCACTTCAAATTAAAAGCTCTACATGAAAGTTCAATATGTTAAATGCGCCCAAGCTGCTGGAGGAGTGGAGATTCTACCAAGGCGTAAAAATTTTTGAAGTGTTGATAAAATGAAACCTCAAGGTGGTAGGTGCGCCTAAATTAAAGTAGAGGAGTAAAAATTTCTAAAAAGTGAAGATTGAAAGGAGATCCTTCCAATTGCACCTAGAGCTGGGAGTGGATATTTTGAAAATTTTCCAAGGTAAGAAACTCCAAAGGCAAGTTAAACTGGGAGCTCCATGGGTAAAATGCGCCCACTTTGAAAATGAGTCAAAATCTTCTAAGTATGGAAAATTTGATGCTCCCCTGCCAAATGCGCCCAAAAGATGAGAAGGTCAAGAATTGAAAAGTAGCTAAGAAGGTCAAATTGGAAGCTTGACCATTGATTTGAGCCTAAGAGCTTAAAGAACAAAATTTTATCAAGTGTTCGGAAGTGGAACCTCTGGGGTGGATATGCGCCTTTGACTTGCATAAAGACTTAGAAAATATTCTAAGTGTTATAAATTTGAAGTAGGCACACCCATATGCGCCTAAGATGCATGCAAGACATATGATGACAAAATCAAGGCAAATGCATGCAAAGGAGGAAAAGGACAAAATACGTCCAATTGAAGACAAGAATACATGCATGCATGAAGACAAAGAATCAAGGCGTCCAAAATTTAAGTGGGCCCCATCCCATGCGCCTTGACTTTTGGAGGAAGTGTTCTATATTTGAAGTTTGACCCTATGCATGCGCCTTAGCTATTTGAGAAGGCTGTTAAGAAATCTTTAAGTCATACAAAGTTTAAGTGGGCCCCCTGTGATATACGCCTCAACTTGTGGAGAGCTAGAGAATATTCTAAACGTGGAGATTTGAAGTCTAACTCCCCAAATGCGCCCTACCTTGAAGAGAAGTGCTTGAAAATTTTCAAAGTTTCACAAAATGGAGGTAGCTACCTCTAGATGCGCCCCAGATGAAAAGGAAGCCAAAAATATTTTCTGAGTGTTTGCCAGTGGTAGGACAAAGCTTAAATGCGCCCAAGTTAGTGATGGAATTTAAATATTTTTCTAAGTGTCGGCAAAATTCCACCTCTCTATAGAAAAATCACGCCTGGACTTGGAAGTATGGAAATTTCGATGAAGTTGCCAGTGATGAAGTCAGTGAATGCCAGCTTCACAGGGTAGTTAAAACTTTTCTCCAAGTCAGAGCAAGAAAATGCGCCCGGAATTAAAGAAATGGATTAAATTTGATGAAAATCATTTTTTCTAAGGTTCAAAAATTCAAAAAATTAAATGAACCCGTTCGTTGGGTACCCATGGATTCGACGCATTCTGAGAGAAATTTTCTTCTTGGTATTAAAGATTGTTGATGAGGAAGGGATTTTAAAATCTTCTACACTTTGTCGAGGCCTTCAGGGTGAATATTTTTGATGGGCGCCAGGTTGATGAATTTCCTAAGGGAAATTTGAAATTTTTCTAAGGCAAGGAATAAATGATGTTGTCGAAGATAAAATGCCTCGGCGGATGAATTTAAAAGTGATCGCCTAGATGATTTTTGATCAAATTCCTGATGAAAGAATTTCTTCTCAAGCCAGAGTTGAATGAAATATCAAAGTAAAGAGCGCCAGGCAGAATGCGGGATGGGTTGAAAATTTGGCTAAGGCATGAGGAATTTGAACGCGAAGTTGGCCAGGGAAAAACGATGAGCCCTTGAAGATCAAAGCATGAAAATCAGGTAAGTAAGGTGAATTTATATTATGATGTGTTCTAATACCCTTGCTTGTTTTGCAGGATGAGCGTGGAGGCCAAGTAATGAAGCACGATGATATTACAACCTTCGGAAGAGGATAAAGTTATAAGTTTCACATGAAGGAAGAAAAGTTGCAAGAAATTGGTTATGAAGAGCCAAACCAAGAAAGAAGATCAAGGACGCTAACGCGTCTACGTTTTAATCTTCTAGAAGACTGATTGTGGGCATTTATTGCCTTGCTATTTTGGGGAGGAGTGGGAATCTTGATTCATTTAATGTACCACTCCTAATTTTGGGCAGCTTTTAGAAGAAATAGAGGTAGTACAATTTAGCCATATACCTATTGATTGTAACCCCAGTCAGCCTTTGGGACTCTATTAGCTATTAGGGTGGGGAGTCCCCCATTTGTAATTCATTAGAAAGCAGATAGTAGAGAAGATTAGAATAGACATAGAGTAGAGGACAACTTAGAAGAAGCCATAGTATAGATTGATAAGGTAGTTTGAAGAGAGGGAAAGTTTTCCCTTTGAAACTTTAGTAGAGAAATTGCTGTGAATACACTCCCTCAATAAAAAGAGTTTTCATTGATGGTGAATTTCGCTTTTGTTGTGAGTAGCTAGCAAGGTTTTCTTCATCATCCTTCATTCAAGCAGAAAGTGACTAAAGTAAAATAAGTTTCATTTCAGCGCAAGTAGATGTTAATCGTGGAATGTGGTGTTTGATCTAAGCAACTTCGTCTATCCATACCACTAGTGTATTTGCTGATGGTGAATGCGCCTTGTGTGGTCAACTAGAATATCATGTACTTAACTTCAATCACAGTTTGAATAATGGTATGCGTCGTTGTGATGGTATCTTTATGTCAAGTGGTGGTTTGAACATCTTTAGTCATCTCCCTTGAAGATTGCACCGACTCCGTGGAAGCTGTCCGATGCGAGGCAAAGCGAAGTCCGGTTAGAAGTTTGCTGAAGTTGAGCCCCATATCTCACGCCTTAGAGTAGATTAGAATCTTCTTAACCCTGCACCATTTCAATTCAGTACTTTTGGTTAGAATAGGTAACTCGTGCTTCATAGACAAATCTTTCAAGCATTTGAATTCCTTTCTTTGTCGCTAAACACCTGTAGTCCCCTTGAAATACTGTTAGAAATCACATCGAGCCAAATCAGGTTTCCTATTCTCAAGACCGAAGAACTCAGGAGTAGAATGCATGAACTTTCTGCAATCTTAGCAGCGGAATACTTCCTTTGATCAAGAGAGGAGGGTAGCCGCCATACTTTATTCTTATGCTGGTGCGGTCACTTAAAAACATCAACAAGTTCACTTCATTTGATTAACAACAACTCGCGGACAACAAATATCACCTGAACACAACCTAGAATATTCCACAAACACCTTGAAATCCAAAAAACTCCACAAAAAATTTCACCTAAGGAATGTACACACCCAATACATTCAAACAATTTTGTCATACACTACAACTTAAGAAACTAACTTTCAAAGCACCAAACCTCAAACAACTTCGATTGAAGAGAGATATCAATATTGTCAACACTCCTTCAAATTCGCAAGACCTGAAACCAATTTGCAGAGAAACAACTTGTGCAGGGAGGACATCTTGTCCATATCTACATGACCATGTTGCATCAATATTTGTAACTGTACAGAAACAACTAGTTGGAACTAGAGTTGCATGCTCAATAAGCTCTTCAAGGAATCTCTGGAGGTTCTGGAAGATTCATCAATTTTCTTCACATTTTCTTCAACTCTCTTCTCCTCGGCTTTTTCCTTATCACTAATGTTATCTTCTATCTTTTCATCTTTCTTCTCCTTATCAGCAATACTGGACACATTCTCAATCTTCTTTTCATCTTCAACTAATTTATCATTTTGTTCCTCAAATATCTCTAGGTTGTCTTGTACAACCTCTTATTGTTTTGCATTCTTCCATGTTTTTGGAGGAGGTGTGATTTGCTCTGTTTATGTACCCTCTTGCATCTTACCAACATTTTCTTCTACAATCAGAGTGGTATCTTCTTGCTCATTCTCTTTTTTTGCGTCATGCTCATGTTCTAGAGCATCTAAATGTTGTGCATCTTCTGAAATATTAACTTTTGGGACAACCATATCATTATGAAATTATTCTTTACTATCTAAAGTCATACCTAAGCTCGTTTCCAAATTGGAAACCTTTTCAACTATTTCATTCTTGAGCCTTTCAAAATCATCTTTGTCTCCGCTCATTATTGTGGTGATCCTTTCTTTGGTCCCAAACTCTTTATTATATAATTGAGCTAATTTAGCTCTATCCTCATCTCAAAAGGTAGTACTAACTTTCTCCAAGGAAAATGATCTCAACTTTGCATCTTCATTTATTGCTTCTTCTCTTCTTGTAAGCAATGCACTTTTCAAATCTTCAAGCAATTGGCCTTTAATATTATTTATGTTGGCATCATATGTAACTATGTATCTAACTATTGCATCTTCTATTGTAGACTTATCAGTGTCATCTACATTGGTATATAAGGCAGCAATTTGTTCCAATATTTCATGCTCAACTATACCATTAAACAATGCTTCTAATTTCAAAGGGCTATATTTTCTTACTAGGGAAGACTTATCCTTCTTCTTCTTAGCTTTTAGATATTTTTCTCCTTAACTAGACTTGGATTTCTTCTCCCTCACATGTATTCAGAATCCTTCTTTTTGTTTCTTCAACTCTACTTCACTATCTATGTCTACAATGTCAACTCTTGTTTTCTTTGCATTGGTTTTTGCTTGTGATACTCTATATTTTCTTTTTCTTGTAAGAGGTTCTTCTTCTTCCTCTTCGTCTTCTTAATCAACACTCATGTATCTTTATCTTATTTCCTTTGCTTTCACTTTCCTCTTCATTAGGATACTTTGTTGCTTCACTAGAGCAATCATTACTTTTACAAGAACACTTTGTTGTTTAATCAGAGTATTGGTTGACTCCCTTCTCTTTGTTCCACTAATAGAGGGCATAGTTCTAGAGGAGTTGGGGGAAACTAAAGATGGGTTAGATGTTCTACCAAATCTTCTTATGCTAGATGCACCTCCTTGAGAGCTAGATATGTTTTTGGCTTTCTCCAATTGGTCCTTTGATAAACCCATCATCTCCACAACCTGTGCAATCATCTTCTCTTGATAGTTTTCTTTATTTTTTTTCCCTCTGCTCCATGTGCACAGCAATAAACTTCTTCTCATATGTCCCAAACCTTTCCTCAAAGGTGTATCTAGGCTTTCTCAACATAAAATCTATCAAACAGGGAATTTCTTCCTCGGTTACTTCATATCCCATCTCTAGAATCCAAATAGTTCTAAGCTCAGTAGCTTGTATTATGCAGTAATCCTTTGTCACCTTGAAAGTGATATCATTTTTATAATTCTCTACCATGCTCTAAGGAATCATTTCTCTAGCTTGCATGTTCCTCTAAAAGTTTTTAAAGAAACCTCATAATGTCGTCTCTTGTGCATTTACATCACCCAACCTCATTAGATGGTCTTTGATTTGAAATGCCACTAGTCTCTCCTTCAACCACACTATGTTCCTAGTTTTAGGAACCTCATTAAGAAAGTAAAATAATAAACAAGTGATCAAGGTACCGAAATTGAAGGGGTGCCTAGAGTCCTTGGTCTTCTGCAAGTTCTCTAGTAGTTGTGATCTAAGCAATTCACACAAATCATAATCAATACCTTTCTTTACCATCTCATATGCAGTGTTGATGGCAATAGAAAAAATAGAGTTCTCTATGTTTGTAAAGTATATCTTGTACCCTATCATCATTAATGCATTTTTCACTGCAAGGTCTTTAATGTCCTTGATAGTTAGAGTTCTCTTGTCATATTTGCAACTATTAAATCCATTACTATTTCATTTTTCACTGACTTGAATGTCAAAATTGGTTTAGTTGAACATAATCATGTTACAACCCTAATCACATCCTTATTAATCATGTGTGGTATATCCAACCAAATGAATCTGTCATGAATTCAACTCAATGTTTGTCTCACCCACTCCTCAACATAGCAAAAGTTCAGGAAATTGTTCCAAACATCTAGGTTTTTCTCTGTTAGGTTCTCGAACTCTGGTTTCGATTAAAATTGGTCTTCAGTGAGTTCATTAAACCACACATCACCGAACATTGAGTGATTATACTCCTCCAACTTAGCATGTATGTAAATCCTTACATCTTCTGTATGTAGCATACCAAAAGGGATATTTGAGAATGCACCATCCAGATATGTCTCCATTGATTTAATAGAGTGTCATTTGAACATTGGACGAGGTCAATCCACAACCTCAACAAATTGTGGGGTATACATCTTCCAACAACATATTTAAATACTAGTAAAGTGGTACTCTAAGGAAGCAATGCTCATAATATTATCTTTAGCTTGAACAAGTGCGAGTGGTAAAGACTTATGTGGAGTTTGTATGTATTATATTGGTAAAAGATCATGTGGATTTTGTGTTTGGTTTTTGTAATCACTTATCTTATAAGGCTTCAAGGCTTAAATGTTGAGAATTTTTAAGGCCTTAAGGCATAGTTGTGCATTGAGATCATAAGACTTCAAGACCTCATTATAATACTAAATAATTGGATGAAATTATTGTTTCTTAACAAACTATATTATTTCAAACATTTTTGTGTCTTTCTAATGTGTGAATGATGTTTTTTTTTTGTACATTATACATTGTGGATCTACTTGGTTAGACAACCCATAATTGGGTTCTTTGACTTTTCCCTACATCAAATGGCACCAAAGTAGATGTAGTGCCTACAAGAGAAGTTGTGAGTGTAGTTGATAAATAAAACAACCAATTTTGAGGTAATCTATAGCAAGTTAGTGTGAAGTGAAAATTTATAAGCACCAATTATGAGGTAATCTACAAATTGTGTAGGAGAAGAGTTCCAAAAGGAACTACTATGTACTAGATAGTAACTATGTGTGATCTATCTATGGACTATATCTTGTAGTTGTATTCATAGGTTTGAATGAATTTTTGTTAACCTCTTGACCAAAAGAGTGGCTTGTAGAGCTAGAGACAGAGTTAGTAGTATGGAGAGAATATAAGAGGTGAAAATGGAAGAGGTAGAGAAGAATTTGAATGATTTGGTAACTTGATTAGTTATCCTTCAATATACACCAACAATGAAGGAAGGAATGAAAACAAAGAAGGAACACCAAGTGAGCTCCAAGAGAAGAAGAGACCTAATGGATAGTGAGGCAAAGGATACAATATAGTGAGTTGTGTGGAGTGGTAATATCAGCTATTTAACATGTGTGGTGAGAAACTTGTAATTAGGAGGAGAATAAAATGACCTTTTCTAGAGGTGATAATTTTTTTAAGAACAAACAAAGATGTCATGAACAAATAGAAGAGAGAGAAATCTTTATATATGAGGATGGAAGAATGTAAGTGGCTTTAGGTATTCCTAAAGATAGAAAGACATTAAAGGATTATTATTTCTAAGTTTTTTCTATGATGGGAGTATTAGTGACAAAAGAATATTTGATAGAAATAATGGTGAAGGAAGAATTGCCTTACAGGTAGTTGATTGATAGTGGTGAGAGTGAGGAGGGATCTAAGGAAGCTATGACCAAATAGTTTTTAAGCAAAGGAAGAAGATTTCTATGGATAGGATGTAGAACATGGTGAATGCACTAATGTAGAAGTTGGATGTATTGATGATAACAATAAACGCTTTAGTAGAGATGTTGAGAGACTACTAGTAGTAGAAGTGGGAGAAGGACATCCCTTTACTAGAATAGTTTTAAGGAGAATTGAAGCTTTGTTGGTTTTAGATAAGAGAATGGAGGTTTGTGTACAACTTATAGATGATCAGGAATCCTCATTGTCTAGTCCAAATGATACAACACATATTTATCTCAAGAGGACATGAGAGAGGAATGAAGAATTGTGTAAAGGAATGCACTTGAGAGGTAGATTGCTATGATAGACAATAGGCATGACGTGTTACTAAGATGAGGAAGTTAGGATAGTGAAATAAAAGGTTAAGTAGTTCCAAGTACGAGAGAAACAAAAAAATGTGTGTAGAGAATTGTTACTATGGATTCAAGGTGGAGGATTCTCAACACCTATGTTGAAGTCAAGAGACTAGGGTAATGTAGAAAAATACATTTAAATCAAACATGGGGAGAAGTTTGATATGGAAGGTTAGCTATGCCCCAACCCTTCACCTTGTTATTGGAAGAGGTAAAGGAGGAAGTGCAAATGTCTTTCCTGAAGCCTATCCTTGTGTTGAGGGTGTGTTAAGGCTAGGTCATCAACCAGAAGTGTGGTTCCACTACTCATCAATTATTTTTGAGAACTAAGATCACACTTTTTTCTCACTTGGGGTGTTTGATGTAAGAGCATCTTAGAGGTTGAGCAATCTCATATCATCCAAACAAGCTTTCTATTTTCTTTGTGTCTATGTGTGCTTTACAAACATTCGAAGTTCTATTTAGAGTTTGAGTTTATGATTCTAGAAGTAGAGTTTGCATCAATCTAGTTATGATCTTGCATTGATATGAATCCATTTATTCAATCCTTAGTTTCTCCAGAGGTTGAGGCACAATTTGAAACCATGTGGTATCACTACAAATTAAATGTTCACCTAAAGTTTGTGATCCATCATAATGTGTTCTCTACTTGATACTCTACATTTGGGAATGGTGTGATATTTTAGAGAGTGTATTTGTTTGAGAGCCTTATTTATCCTTTCTTTATTTTATAACTTGCAAAAGAATTAATTGATTGGGAAGTTCCATCAAGGGAGTTTAATTACATATTTGAAGTTCCACTATATAAATGCAAGATATCAATATCTATGTAATCCAATTATTTTTACAAAAAAGAAAAAGAAAAGTATCGAAACAACATTCTAACAAAGATAAAATTTATCCATGTAAATTAATTTTCGAGTAAAACAAATTGCACAATGATTTCTTCTTCTATACTTGTAACCTTGCTGCCCTCCATACAATCAATACTCAATTTTCTCTCCTCGCTATAATTTAGTGTAAGAGTGTTTGTTGCATAAACTGAAACATTGCGACTAGCTTGTGAGGACACCCATGTCTTCTTACGCTGCAGATGTGACCAAAAACTTTACTGTGACCAAAAACTTTACCGTGACCACAACTTTGTACATTGTGCAGGTGTTTTTGATGGCCACAACTTTTTCACTGCTATAAAATCTATGTTTGGAATCTGCACTTTATACATGATAGAGTAGTCATTGCTTATAATGTTTGAATTGACTAGATTATCTGTTATGTCTTCTCAATAGCTTTGTAATAGGGCATGGACATCCATCAAATCATCAAACCTGGTAACAACATGATATTCCTATTGAGTAGAGATACACCTACAAATGAGCGAGTTTGAGGGGCCAGGAACAACCTACCTAGACACATTTCTCACATTCTCTCAATAAACTCTACAGGGACTGCTCTAGTTCTAGTCAAGTTGATTTCATATTAAGAAATTTTGTAGTTCTATTTTAGAATTCCACATTTTTGTGAGAGTGCTGAATACAAGCTGAAATAATGCCATCACCGCTATTCAAAGGAATACCATAATAGCTAAAGGAAGAATAGGGCTCGACAAAAACATGGGAATCTCTATTAACAACTACAAAATAACTTTAGAAGCAGATCTCATTTCTGGCCGGTGCCAAATTTTGATAACTTACCTACGAAAAATGAAAAAGAACGTATGAAAATGTCTTTCTAGAGTACCATTTTCCACATAGTAAAAATTTTGAGTTAAACAAACTCCATTCCTGAATGATATCTTCTTGAGTATACAATCAATACTCAATTTCCTCTTCTTACTAGAGTTAACCACTTTCATTTCCATAAAAATGAAAAAAGAAAGTATGAAAATGTCTTTCTAGGGTACCATTTTCCAGAGTGTGAAAATTTTGAGTAAAACAAACTCCATTCCTGGATGATATCTTCTTCTGCACTTTAACATTGCAGCCCTTTATACAATCAATACTCAATCTCCTTTCCTTGCAACCCTCCATACAATCAATACTCAATTTCCTCTCCTTTCCAGAGCTAACCTCTTCCATTACAAGATCCAACAGCAAAATATGATGTGCTTGCAAAGTTACCTTTCTGCCAGGAAAACTGTAGACAACTATCTGGAAGAAGAACAGCCCTGTAACTCATCACATTCTCCAAGCCCACAACAAACGCATACATCACAACCATTACCATCAAAAGTAGAAAGGGGAGGGAAAAGGCAGCCTCCCATAAGATAGTCTCCATTGTAAGACTGAAGAAATCACCAAAGCTGAAAACCAAAGACCTTTGTTATGTCTCAGAGAAATGAGAATGAGTAAGAGTGTTAATAACTATGTGCAATATATTGAGCCGCAAATGGTCCTCATGCTGTGAATGCTGCAGTTCACGTCATCTAGTGGAACATGTGGTCTGGATACTCTTAATGCATTTGGAGATACAAAAAAAAAACTATGTCCTGCTGTGGCTTTACCCGCAGTTTTGTGCTTCCAATGGTGGTTTATGGTTTTTTCCTTTCCTGGGCCCGTACATTGAATTAGGAAAGAATCCAGATCAAACGAAAGGAAGTCTGTTTTTGCTGTCAAATGGGACATTATAACTACAGTAAAAGTTTAGTAGATGGAACTCACAAACAATTCTTCTGTAC
Source organism: Sequoia sempervirens (assembly GCA_007258455.2). Lineage (NCBI taxonomy): Eukaryota > Viridiplantae > Streptophyta > Pinopsida > Cupressales > Cupressaceae > Sequoia > Sequoia sempervirens. The sequence goes on from VDFB02011901.1 coordinate 26,401, forward strand.
GAAAGACAGAAATAGTGCAGGAACTTGTTCACTTATGCATAGAACCTTTCAGATACCTAATTAAAATCTTCTTACACAATGATGAATCTTTCTGAAGATCAGATTGTCATTGTGTCGTTTATAGAAGTAGATTAAGTTAGGAATAATGACGCACATGTACCTAAAGGAAATGAGATCAAGTTGAGTGTGGAGCCCGCCAAAAAAATTAGAAGTAGGAGCCTTGGGACTAGGACAGTGTTGTGTCCTTATGTTCATGTGGGATAGAGACCCATCTTTTAAGCTAAAGTTCAAATAGTTTAAGTTATCTTGTCTTTTAAAATAATAAATAATTTGTTGATTGTTTATTCTTAGATATTTTTTAAGTAGGTATAGAGACTTTAAAAAATGCTATTTGATGTGGTTTTGATTGACGAGTTGATTTGTGTTTGCAATTATGTTTATTTTATTTAAATTTAATTTTCATTCATTTCAAGTGGGTATTCTTTTTAAAGTGGATTGTTGTCTAATGACTTGTATACAAAAATATTTGAATTTGGCATTTAGGATGTCATATTTAAAGGCATGGCTTAGGATATCAATCCATCATTCAAAAGATCCATTTGATCATCACTAGAGCATTACTCAATGATTAGAGAGCATCGAAATATATAGAGCACTTTGCACTTGTATTAGTGAATATTGTATTAGGCATATTATGTCTTCAATACTTTCAAATTCTTATGGAAAACAACAAAAGGGACTTGACCAAGGTAAACAAAAATTTCAAAACTTCAACCCTAGCATTAAAGACTCCTAAAGGTGTTCACTAACATTGCCTTAGTGTTGTTATTTTTTATTTTTCTCTAGTCTCACTTTTGGTGAGACTTGTTTCTATTCCTTCATGGTTGTTTTGTAATGGGTTCGGGCCCTTCCCAAGTTTATCTAAAAAAAACATTGCCTTAGTGTGAAATTACATATCATAATAATAATGTGTCATGTCACCCATCCTCTCCCTATAAGGAGGTGACACATGGCCTCCAACTCATTCCCCTAAAGCCTTCACACAAACCCTAAAACTTCTCATGAACTTCATGTGCTTGCACATGTGTGACACCTAGGGATGAGTAGTGTACTTATACACTCTTCTCTAAAATCTCCTAGGGTGAATTTTAGCATGTG
>VDFB02011902.1:0-12117 GCA_007258455.2 Sequoia sempervirens
CCCTTGGGGTGATGATGAAATCCCCAAGCAGGTCCCACTAAGAAGAAAACACTAACCGTTTCCAACTACTCCCCAGGCTCACACAAAGTGCAAGGGGAAAGCGAAAACAAGCTAATGCCCCCTTGGGTAACACAAAAAATAAACAAGCACATCAAGCAGCAGAGTTTAATCCCCTTAATTAGACTATGTTCAAGGACAGCACAGATAATTTTCTTTTTTCAACAATTTGATCAAATAAATGGCCCTGCAAGCAAATGTTAGCTATCTTCTCCTTCGTCCTTGGTCAAATTTCGCCACAAAATACTGTAAAACGTTAGTAAAAAAACACCACTATCCTTGCCAAAACGATGTTAAAGGGTTACTATTTGAAAACAGCAAAAAACGGGAGCAAAAATGAAGCAAAAATGACCATTTTACCTTCCAAAATGTGCTGTTTTGGGGCGCTTCCGCCCTTCTGCAGTAAAAATCAGGGCGCTTCTGCCTTTCTACGGTAAGACAGAGGGCGCTTCCGCCTTTCTGCAGCAAGACAGGGGCACTGCGTACAAGGCGGGGCGCTGCGTACTAGGCGGAGCGCTGCGTACAAGGCGGGGCGCTGCGTACTAGGCGGGGTGCTGCGTACAGGCGGGGGCGCTGCGTACAACCGAGGGCGCTGCATACAGGCGGGGGCGCTGCGTATAGGCGGGGGCGCTGCGTATAGGCGGGGGCGCTGCGTACAACCGAGGGCGCTGCGTATAGGCGGGGGCGCTGCCACCCTTCTGCGGTAAACTTTGTTAGATTTTAAAGAAAAAAATAAAGTTGTGCCCCTCCCACTGCAAAAAAAGTGTTAGCAAATCCCTCTAAATATGTCCCTAATCACAGCAAACATGTTAGAAGGAATAAAACTTTCATATGTGGGGCGCTACTGCCTTTTTATAGTGGCCCAGAGGGCGCTGCCAACATTCTGCGGGGCGCTGCCACCCTTCTGCGGTAAACTTTGTTAGATTTTAAAGAAAAAGATAAAGTTATGCCCCTCCCACTGCAAAAAAAGTGTTAGCAAATCCCTCTAAATATGTCCCTAATCACAGCAAACATATTAGAAGGAATGAAACTTTCATATGTGGGGCGCTACCACCTTTTTATAGTGGCCCAGAGGGCGCTGCCAACATTCTGCGGGGCGCTGCCACCTTTCTGCGGTAAACTTTGTTAGATTTTAAAGAAAAAGATAAAGTTGTGCCCCTCCCACTGCAAAAAAAGTGTTAGCAAATCCCTCTAAATATGTCCCTAATCACAGCAAACATGTTAGAAGGAATGAAACTTTCATATGTGGGGCGCTACCGCCTTTTTATAGTGGCCCAGAGGGCACTGCCAACATTCTGCGGGGCGCTGCCACCCTTCTGCGGTAAACTTTGTTAGATTTTAAAGAAAAAGATAAAGTTGTGCCCCTCCCACTGCAAAAAAAGTGTTAGCAAATCCCTCTAAATATGTCCCTAATCACAGCAAACATGTTAGAAGGAATAAAACTTTCATATGTGGGGCGCTACTGCCTTTTTATAGTGGCCCAGAGGGCGCTGCCAACATTCTGCGGGGCACTGCCACCCTTCTGCGGTAAACTTTGTTAGATTTTAAAGAAAAAGATAAAGTTGTGCCCCTCCCACTGCAAAAAAAGTGTTAGCAAATCCCTTTAAATATGTCCCTAATCACAGCAAACATGTTAGAAGGAATAAAACTTTCATATGTGGGGCGCTACTGCCTTTTTATAGTGGCCCAGAGGGTGCTGCCAACATTCTGCGGGGCGCTGCCACCCTTCTGCGGTAAAGCAGAGGGCGCTGCTGCCTTTCTGTGAGTTTTTCCTGCAAAATTCTTAATCCAAAAGGGAAGTTAAATGTAAGACCCGTTTGTGGGTCCCACCGGGCGTGCCAGAAATGTGAACCTTGATATTTTATGCTACTCTAAATGTGCAAAATAACCAAGAAATATGAAATGATAAACTACCAAGGACACCTCAAGATTAGCCAAAAGAGAGTTAGAATAAGAAAGGAAATAGATAAACAAAATAGGACAATATCACCTTCCTTGTTGTTGGTTTCTCCTTGATTAGCCTTCGATTTGGATAGTTTGTGTGCTCCTTAGATGGTAGATTGAATGACTAAAATGCAAGATTCTATAGGCAAGATGATTAGCAAGGATGATTAGTTGATTGCAAATGCTTGAGGATTCAAATGGACAGCATGTAGTTATCAAAATGCAAAGTGTTGTGTAGGCAAATGGGCAGCATGTAGTTGCTTCAATCTAAAAGTGTTGGAAATGCCCTTGAGGAGGGGGAATTTATAGAGGAATTTGAATTCTCTAGAGAATTCAAGGGTCAAGATTGATCCAACAAGGTCAAGATGAAGGGCTATGGTGGGTTGAGAACCCACAAGCCCTCACATCTTGACATGTGGAGGGTGAAGTGGACAAGAGGATATGAGGTGGAGATGAGTTGTCAAAAGGTACATGAGGTGGAAAAGGACATGCACCTTGGGGATGAGAGGATTTCCACAAAATTTTCTTGTCCCCAAGTGGGAGTGAAAGGGACTTTTGAGGAATTTTAGAATCAAAAATCTATATGGGAAAAGGAAAGGTGGTTGGGGATATAAATGTGAATTAAAAATTCACATTCCTAGGATGAATCTAGAGGATAAAAGGTGGGCTCCAAAAAGGTGGGACTTGGTCACATGTGGAGATTGTGACAAGTCAAGGTTGTCACATGTGGAGATTGTGACAAGTCCAAGATTCTAGAAGCCTTGGAAGGATGGAATGTGAATTAAAAATTCACATATAAAAGGGAATCTAGGACAAATAAAAAGGAATTAAAAATTCCTTGGAGAATGATTAGGCTTAATTAATAAGTAATTAGAGGATAATTAGGGGCTAATTAGGATTAAAAGCCAACTTGCAAAAGTTGGAGGATGTGACACATCCTAATCAAGGATTAGGCATGTGCACATCCTTAATGAAGAGATTAGGAAATGGATTAGGATTAGATGAAAATGACATGTGAGGAATTAAATAAATGTAATATTTATTTAATTTATTTGATGAAAAGAGGATTAAGGAGGGTAAGGTATTTAATTATTAATTAAATACCTTAAAATTTAGGAGAATTAAAGATATTAATTAAATAATAGTAATATTATTTAATTAACTAAACTAAGAAGGATGTTTGGCGAAAAGTGATAAATTTGGATAAATTAAGTGTCCAAATTTGGATGTCTATCATCTTCAAATTCCTTACGGTTTAATCGCTATAGGTGCCTGAATGTGGAGATCGTGTTAAAAAAAAAATATCAGTGTCCAGTTAGGCCAAAAAGTGTAAACCAGTATTGTGGGATCACCCTACCATAGCAGAAAAAATACTAATCATCCAAATTTTATTATGGAAATTAACCTAATTTCATTGTTGACATCAATGACAACCTCTCAATTTTCAACATTTACAATGTAGGACACTCATGTAGGATGGTAAACAATTTTATTTCTCTCTACAATCATACTTACACCCTAATGGTGAAATGTTAACTAATATATAATAATCCTCCTTTTGCCATGAATGAATTTCTTGGATCTAACCAATGATGTTGACCTTTAAATAAGCATTCCAATTACACAAGGAATTTAATCAAATTCATTAGATCCTACATGAGTATACTTGCATGCATGTCAAAAAGTAAATCACCATACTCAAATGATATAAGTTTTTTAGGAATATTATAAAACTAAACTGTTGTAATTCTATCTTTGTTCATGGTTGAATGCATCCTATTTTATCTTGATTTCCTAATATATTGGGACACAATTTATCAAGATTTGCATGTAAAAATAAAGAGTTTTCACAAGTACAATGCCTCCTTTGCATTGAGATTCAAAATGAGGTTGTAAATCACTACAATTAGTTAAATCTAAGGTTAAAATCTAACCAAAAAAAGGAGTTTAAAAAATATTTCCACATTCCAACATTAATTAAACATAGTAAAAATCTAGTTTTCTCTTTGTAACAACTATTAGGGGGAGTTTGATATCATAGATCACATGTGTCAAACCTTGTAGTAGGTGTTAGGTACCAAAAATTCCTTGTTTAGCTTTTATAAGGTTATGGATCCTAACTGAAAATTATAGCTTTATCATTATAGCTAGGTGAGGGTTTGCAACACATAACAAACTATCAACTTTAGCCCCCAAATTATGGAGAATTTATATAATGTAATTAGTGATCTACTAAAGGGAATCTAATGGTGTGCATTCAAAATAGGCCATAAATCCAATGATCCTTGTTCAAACCTTCATTCTAACTACCTTCTTGACATCCTATAAATTTAAATTCTTGACACCTAATGTTATTTTGAAAGATAATAAAGGGTTTCAATGCTTCAAGGAGGGTTTGTAAAGGTTGTCAATACTCCAAAATAGCTTCCAAGCTATTTACAAGACTATTTAATGGTTTCATAAGAGTTTAAAGGGGTTAATATCATGGTGGTTACTTAAAGACTTTTCTAATGTATGCAAATAGTAACAAAGAATAAAAAGTCTCCATAAACACTCAAATCAAGAATTCTAATGATAGTAACTTAGAGACTATCTAGGAAAGAAAATACAAACAAGAGGTGGATATGAGAATCCAAATCACATCTTGATACCATAAAACTAATACCTCATATTGGAAAAATTCTAAATGGCTCAAGTATTTAGATCTTACACTATAATCAACTCATCAAGAACCAAGGAAAACTAGAACACTTCAAGCTAGGAGAAGATTTGATCAATAATAAAGGGATTCATCTTTTTTATTTCAGGAAAAAATGGGATGTGTATGCAAGGCGCAACATGTTTCTAGCTAGCTTTGTAGGTTATTAGTAAGGAAAGAGAGTAACATAATCCTACATTATTAGGATGGATCTTATCTTTCCAAGTAGTTGTAGATGTACATTTTAAGTAACATATGATGAGCTTCAAAAGTGAATAGAATCACATGATTGTTCCATTAAATTTAATAAGGAAAATAATAGCTAGAGTAAGTCCATAACAAAGAACAAGAACTTGATGAATTCTATCAAATTACTCCCAACACTTAAAATACGCTAGATCAAGCACTTGAATGAATCATGAACTAGGAAAGTGATCATATGAATATGGTTTGTGAATGAGACTTGTAAGTAAAAGCATGAAAAATATATAAAATGTGCCTCAATGTATTATCAAGTATAAGGTTATATTACATGCATTCCCTATTCAAAAACCTTCTTGATGGGTGTTCAAGACCACTTCTAAGGTACCAATAAAGTGTAGGCCTACATAAGTCAAAATTTATTAAGAGCTAAAGTTATCTAAACCCTATGAATAAATTATCAAAAGAAGTATTAGCAAAACTCTTTGAGGTAAATTATAATTGCCTAGATTGAAACCACTATCCTATGGGTCTTTGCAAGATCCAATGATATAAAGTTTAAATAATTTAAGTATGGGAGGTTGTTGCTTGAATTAATTATAACAAGTCTTTTTGTCTTTTAATGAGAATTTCTTTATCAAATCTATCCTTCCAAACTAGCTTCCTTTGTAATATTGAAGCCTATCTTTGTTTCCAAGTCTTAATGAATCCTAAACATATATTCGTATGTGATTTGCATACACAAAGAAAACACATCCACACAACTACCACATGTTTTAATTGACATCTTAATGATAAATTTTAGGATGTACTCAAGATACTCAACATATCCAAGAAACTCAACCATGCACACAATGATCAATTGTAGGTGTAATGCAATAACAATTACTTGTGTGATTGAAATATGTACAACCCTCATCCACCAAACCTGAATGGCTGCATGCACATAAAACATAAGCAAAACTTATAATGATAGCATATGTTTATGAATGCTTCATTAATTCAAAACATTCTGAGAGCATCTTCGCAAAATCTATTTTGTGCATATCCTACAAACATCTCTTTCCATGAAACCACATTTCTTTGAGACATTTTGCTAAACAGTTCACATGCCTTGTCTATACTTCCAAATTTTCCATACATGTCTACTAGAAAATTTCCAAATAATTTGATCAATTTCATTTGCTTAAAGTTTCTTAATCTTTTATCAAGAAATCCACTTTGTTCATATCCTACAATCATGGCATTCCATGAGACCAAATTTCTTTGAGGCACATTGTCAAACAGTTCGCCTACCTTGTGTATGCTGCCACACTTTGCATACATGTCTACCAGAGCGGTTGCAACTACTACATCTGAGCTAATTCCTTTGTCCTTTATGCTTTGATGGATGTCCATACACTGTACCAAAGCTCCCATTTGGCACAGGCTGCGAGGAACGCTGTCAAAGGTTGAAGAGTTTGGCGTTACACCTGCCAATTGAATTTGCTTGAAAGTTTCTAAAGCATTTTCAACAAATCCATTTAGTGAATATTCTGCAATCAGGGCATTCCATGAGAACAAATTTCTTAGAGACATTATGTGTTCACGTGCCTTGTCTATGCTTCCACATTTTGCATACATGTATACCAGGGCAGTTACAGCTAACATCTGACAATATTGCTCTTTCCTTTATCCTGCGACGGATGCCCATTCCCCATTCCAAAGCTCCCAATTTGGCACAGGTAGGGAGGAGTCCAGCTTTACACCTACGAGTTACATTTGATTGAAAGTTTCTTATTCCTTTTTAACAAACACATTTTGTGCATATCCTGCAATCAAAGCATTTCATGGGACCACATTTCCTTGAGGCATCCTATCAACCAGTTGGCGAGCTTCCACATATCTGAATAATCCCTCTCTGATGGCAAATAAAAACTGATAGAGTTGAAAACCTGGTTGGTGCATATGATGAAAAGGTGAGACGCAGCGCAGGAGCTTTACCAGCATCACCAAAACTTGGGTGGGAGAAACAATTTAAAAACATTGAACTCACGGGCACCTACCTAACTACATGGATTAACAGCGAAGGAGAACATGCAACGGAAGTGGGACGGGTTAAGAGGGGCCCACTTAACTGCATGGATTAACGGCGAATGGGAACAACCAACGGAAGTGGGACGGGTTAAGAGGGCCCCGCAACAGACACCTAAGTAGTCAACTGCTTAGTGTGTGATGTTTAAGTCAGGTCGTTTGACTGTGTACACACCAAATTTCGAGCCGCACTAAATCACTATGTATAGCCAATTTTTATTTTTAGATACTTTCATGAAATTTTTTTTACTGCATATTAGTTTTTAATGAAGGTGTAGTTTTCAGTCACATGGTAGAATAATAGTAAAACTAGCTATTGCACTTTAGATGTGCAATGGGTTACACCAAATAATTGTATGGCTGTATTAGAGTTTGTATAGACATATTGGTAGAAATAGAAAACTGAGTATTTAACCTAAAAAAAGTAACACCTGAAATAAATAAAATCCAAATGAGTATTTTCCCTATTTGATTTTGTGTAGACATATTGAATTGCTCACCAGGATGGGAATTGAGAAGTTTGGCCGGGACTAAAGATGATATTGTTGCACATTGGAAGGAAATGAATCTCAACCAATACTTTGTTTGGCATGTCAACCACATCGTAAATATTGAAGCTAACTAAGAAGAAAATGATGAAATTGAGGCTAAAATTGTGACTTAGGAAACCCTCTATATGGCACAATCCTTCTCTCATCTCTCGTGTGTAGGTGGTAGATTTGAAGTGGAGGTGGGAAAAGATTGAAGACCTAATTGCAAGATCAAAAATTTAAGCCTTACTTGTCAACACATTAGGGAAAGTGGAATTAATCATCGACATACAAAGTTAGGAAGCTGAGTCTAGAAGGGAAGAACCTATAGATAGTGAAACATCTAAGATCTGACTTCTAATTTTTGAGATTTGTACTTCTAGGTCTAGGGTGCCAATGCCCTTATCCAACTATTTTGAGCTCAAAATTCATATACCACATTTATCTATCTCTACACTTTATTGTTTTGTAATTGGTTTATGTGTTTTTTTTATGCTTCTTTATATTTACAAAAAAAATCAATTTAATAGTTGACCTAGGTACAAATTTACATTATCAAATCAAGTTAATTTATAATCAATCAATCAACCCCCAAAGAAAGAACCAAAACCATAATCCACTATTTTGGCTCTTCCATAGATATGAACATTTTTTGTTTCATCCTTGATATGATGTAGGAGAAAGTGTAATTTGGATCCTAGAACCCTTTTTCCAACATCACATATGTTTCAAGTGTATTATGGAGAACTCTGAAGATGTAAATTATAATCTTTATTATTGAATAATACATGAGTGATGGAAGCCTTTGGAGGCTAGGTTTTTCCCTCTTGAGGTTTTTTCGAGGGTATATCTTGTGTCATCTTTGATGGTATGTTGTCTACTCTTTTGCATATGGATTCTAAATAATATTTTATATGTATTTCTATATTTGGGTTATGTGAAAATTATCTTGGGTGGATTCATATTTCCTTTCAATCTTAAGGTGTATATTTTGGCTATTTGAAGAATTTTCACATTGCTTCAAGCACATAAACATGAAATTTTTGTAGGATTGTTTCTTACCCTATATGCTACCTTGGTAGGGCTATCTACCATAATTTATATTTTCCAAATATATGTTGCCTATGATGAGGATCAACTTGAACCATTAGATCCTACTAAAAAAAATTTGTTTCCCTCTATTAAAGGAAACACATTTCTCTTTGTAAAAGGTTGGATGCCATTTCTTTGAACCAAGGATTTGATATTGTATTTCAACCTAAGATGCTTAAAATTTTATTCTAAACTATCTAGATGAAATCTTTTGAGACCAAATACACTAGGATATTGTGACTTATGTATTGTTACATTTTGGCCAAATCGTTCATTTGTTTACATAATAGGTGTAGATGTATTATTTAAGACTTTGAACTGCCTAATGTAGATTCATTTTGCATAGGATAATTTATTTTTTCTAATAGTTTTAGCCCTTTCTCCATAGGTGTAGATGTAGGTTTGTAATCATTCATTTTGAATTTATCAAGAAGACTATGAGCATGCTTGGATTAAGAAATAAAGATGCTATCAATTGTCTACCAAACCTCAACACTGAGACAATAATGAAGAAGTCCCAAATCTGTCATGTCAAATGGTTGACTAAGATTGTGTTTGATCTCCTCAATTAGATGTTTTGAGCTACCAATAATGATAAGGTCATCAACATAGACAAAATCAAAAGAATATCATCACCAAACTGTTTGACATACAAATTTGAATAAGAAGGGATCCTCTAAAAATCATGATCAATGAGGTACTTATCAATTTTCATGTACTAATCCCATGGACCCTGTTATAGCCATAGAGTGCTTTCATGATTCTACAAAACTGGTGTTCTTTACTAGCAACCTTGAAACCAGGAGGTTGTGTCATGTAGATCTCTTCCTGTAGATCACCATTGAGAAGCACACTCTTGACAACCATTTGATGGATTTTCCATTCAAACTGGACTATAGTAGCGAGGACAAGCCGACTAGTACTTATTTTGACAGTAAGAGAAAAAGTATCCTCATAATCAATGCCCTCTATCTGTGAGAACCCTTTTGCTACTAACCAAGATTTATACTTTTCAAGGGTTTGGTCAACCTTGTACTTAACTTTATACACCCATTTTCAGCCAATGGGAATCTTCCCAAGTGGAAGATCAGAAAGGACCCAAGTTTTATTCTTTAGAAGGCTATTATGTTCAACTTCCATAGCATGTTCCCACTCAGGTATGACTTTAGCCTCAGAATAGGTTTGAGGCTCAGAGATGCTATGAAGATTGGCCATGAGAGAAAAATTAACAGTATTTTGTTGCTTTCCCTTCTTATGAGTAGATCTACCCTCAATCAATTTATCATCATGAAGATCACTTATGGTTTTAGCATACCATTTCGACTGAAGAGTAGAAGTAACAACATTTGAAATAGAAGGAACAACATCACCAGGTGTGGATGAAATAGAATCAACTGGATTAGGATCCAGATTGTCTTAAGGAGGGGTGGGTGGTGGAACATTCAGCTGAGGTGGCTACTCCACTGCATAATCCCTCCCATCAGGTGGAGCTAGGGGAAGACAAACACCCAAATCAAAAGCATGCATAGACTGATCCTCAATGCTCACAAAAGAAGAAGACAAAAAGAAATGCCTAGTATTTTCATCAACCACAACATCATGATTAAAGATGAGATGAGTTGTATCTATATCAATCAGCCTATATGCCTTATGATTCTCACTATAACAAGTGAACATGAGTTTATGGATTTTGGAATCCAACTTAGTGCACTTGGCATATGGAATCCACACATGAGCAGTAGAGCCAAAAAATTTCAAGTGATTGACCTTAGGCATTGTCTAGACTAGGATTTTTCAGGAGTCATCTTCTTAACGACATGAGTAGGAGACCGGTTCAGAAGATAGACTGCATTATAAACTGCTTCAACCTAGTATTTCTTAGGAACATTTCTATGCGCTAGCATAGAATGAGCCATTTCAGTAATGGTGAGATTTGTATGTTCAACGACACCATTCTCCTGAGGGTTGTATGATGTGGTAAGTTGGTGCTTAATGCCATGTGCAACACATAAACTAGAGAATTCATTAGAACAAAAATCCCCCCATTATTAGACCTAAGAGTGACTATCGGAAAGCTTGACTCTTTTTCAACTAAGGCCTTAAACTGCTGAAATATACCAAACACTTTTGATTTGTTTTAAGAAAATACACCCACATTCTTCTTCTAAAATCATCAAAAAATAACAAAAAATACCTATAACCAATAACTGAAGGAGTGTTCATTGGGCCGCATAAATCAGCGTGAACCAACTGTAATACCTTGGAAGCTCGCCATGCGTCACCAACTGAGAATGGAGCCCGATGTTGCTTTCCAGCCTGACAAGCCTCACATACTCCATGATTCTAAGTTTGAATTGCAGGTAAGCCACCAACCAGATCATCTCGAGATAGCTGAGAGAGATATTGCATGTTCAAGTTCCCATAATGTTGATGCCAGAGGTTGTTGATGGAATTACTCCTAGCTGCCATAGCATGCTCTTGAGAATCACCAAAATCAACAAGTCTATAGAGACCATAATCCTCAATTCCGTGAACAACTGTAGTGTGTCTCTATGTTAACAATGCTACATGAATGCATGCTGAAAATAATATCCAGCTAAGGAGAGTGAGTCATGATCTGACTAACTGAAAGTAAGTTCAACTCCATGCCAAGTACAAAGTATACATTGAGAAAAATTAAATTTCTCCCTCTAGAATGAATCTGCACATTTCCCTTTCTGACAACACTATACTCCTTGCCTCTTCCAAAGATAACAAAATATTTGAATGGCATGTACTCAATGAACCAATCTCGATGAAGTGTCAAGAAGCACCTAAATCAATGTACTAGGTAGAGGATTTGACAAAATTTGTAGGACTCTTGGCCATAAAGGCATAAAACGTAAACTCCTTCTACTCAGTGTGTTATGCAACATGGGATTTAGGCTTAGACTCTCCTTGCTTGTTTTGTTCATAAGCCAAGCATTTCTGACAATCTTTCTGTAATGACCCCATTTTTAGCACTACACTTTCTAGTGATTAATAGCCTATCATTGATGTACTGTCAGCAAGTTAGAGGTAGAATTAGGGTTTCCAGCTACTTGGCGGTTTCTTTTGAAGATTTGGGGGTTTGCATGTTGAAGTTTGGTTGTTTGGATTCTGGATTCTTTTTGGGCTTTCAGAGAGCTTCACAGAGGTATGACATGCAACTGTGTCAGGCAACCTTTCTGGATTTACTATTTTTAGTAAGTTATGATGGCTACATCTTGGAGTTTGGGATTTTGGATTGCAGATTCTTTCTGGGTTTTCAGAAAGCTTCGTAATGGTATTGCATGCACTTTGATCTAAGCAACTTTCTGAATTTACTATTTTTAGTAAATTCTATTTTTGGTAGTGTTTCAATGGGCATCAGCTCAGTAGGCTCTCCTCTTCAGGTAGTTTAGTTGATAGTGTTGGTTTTGGCTTGAAGGAAAATTTATTAAGGGATATTGAATTATTTAAGTGCTAAGGTTATTGTTACCTGATTTTCACACAGAGCTCAAT
>VDFB02011902.1:18086-47802 GCA_007258455.2 Sequoia sempervirens
GAGGCCAGAGGTTGGCACATTAAATACGTTGCAAAAGATTAAGGAGGCCATTCCTAGAGCGACTCTTCACTGACATGGATAGCGGGGACACAACATTAACTTCATTAAAAGATCTAAAGGCAGATCTTTTTCTAGAGGATGATAATTTTTTTATAAGCCCTAGGGTAGGGGCCGACACAATTTTAGTATATATGGCATTTTTGCCTCTTTGTAAAGGAGTTCTTCTTGTGCTTTTCTGAAGTTTGTGACTTTTGGCAGTCCTCTCTTAGATTAGTAAACTTTTGTAACTCATTTGGAGCATGATATATAGTGTTTACCTTGGATACCATTGATTGCCTCATTTTTCCTTTTTGTTCTTTCAGCATCGTGTATTGTTAGGTGATTGATCAAGTTACTTGTGAGATCTTTTTATTTCCCTATAGCTTTGTCTCACGTATTATGCCTTTTCTACAAAAGTATGGTTATGCAGGTTGTAAATTATGTTTTAAAGTTGTATATGACCCTTTTGATTTGTGAAAATTACATTTCCTTCTTAAAAGCATATGCAAGCTAACCTTTTTACAAAATATTCATGCATAAACTTACGGTAACATGTTGTGCAGTTCAATGTCAGTCATCCTTATTCAAGTGTATGCTAGTCTAAATCTTCATTGATCTTATTACACTTTGGTGTATCACCATAGGATTTATTTTTCATTTTTATGCACTCCTTCTCCCTTTTCCTTACAAAGATCAGTAGTTTAGGTGATATTGCTAGCAAAGGAAGCCAGCCTTCTCCAGAGGTTGACCTCTGTTTACAAGAAACCCACATCTTTAGAGGTTTTCCCATGTTACACTGAGGTGTTGAACAGCAGGTTCAATAGGATGCAATTTCAGGGGATAATAGTTATATTTTAATGTTATATTTTCACATTAACCCCTTGGCCTAGCTTCATAACTTCAAGTTGTGTTTAAAAAGGGGACTTTAAGGGGTGGACGCCTCATCAGGAGACCGTTTAAATTATTCTTAAGGTTGAAAAGATTCCTTGAAGATTGGGACACCAACTTTGATGAAGAATATTATTTTATTAAAAAGTTTTGTGCCTCTCTTGAGTTGGACGCATTTGTGAAGGAGGCAAAATTAATTCAAATTTTCAATTGACTTCTTGAGATCCTAGTGGCACCTTCTAGAAGCCTCTAGAGGATCTTCACAAAGTTATTTAAGGAGGCTCTTGTTCTTCATTTGGATCATCCATGCAAAAATATATCGTTATGTTGCCAAAATGGTGAGTGAAGGCTTCGGGGAATGCATACCTCCTAATGTGTTACTTGGTTTCTCGCTTGAGACATAGAAACTAATCAAGTGTGTGGCTGTTCTTTATACAGAAGAACAAATGGAGCTTATTGTGGAGATTTCTTTAACATATTTCTAATATTTCAGAGTGTTTTTATAGTTTATTGTTTGTTTTTACATTTTATTGTTTGTTGGTTGTAGGTGTTTTTGGCTCGTAGCTCCTTGAGCGATTTTCTGATGGTTCTGGGTATTGACCCCATGGTTCAGTCTCCCCTAGGTGCCCCTTATTGCTGAGTTGCATATTTTTTAGTGGAGTTTTGGATTTATTCTTACAGATCGCCCCTCTTGGGAGGCCCTACTTTGTGCTGGAGGATTCCTTTGAGCATAAAAAATAAATAACTATAGTTTGCAACTGTTTCATGATCTCTTCTTGGTCTCCTTTCACTTAGGATTCTATTGCATCTTGTCTCATGTTATTTGGAGTGATATGGAGTGAGTTACAAGCATTTTAGTGAGTCTTGATGTTGCTGATTTGAGCATTTTCTGTAGCTGATCTGTTATATCAGATTTTAGGAGTTTTTATTTTTGTTGTTGGGTTGGTGTGGAGTGAGTCATTTGATGTTCAAGTGTTATTCTACTTATTTAAAACTTTTATATCTCTCTAATATAGTGTTCTTGTATACATTCACTCTCATTGTAAGGCTGCTACAGTAGTACTGTTCAACCATCATTCTTATCTTGCAAAGTTTCATTGTGTTTTCCCATGTTGTGGAAGAGACTAAACTTGTCATCTGATTGTACTTCATTCTTCATACTTCTCATCGGCTTAGCCGTCATAATGCATTAGATCCCCATGCCATATGGTAGCACCTCACCCACCTCGAGTTACTTTTAGTATTTTAATTAGTTTCTAGTAGATCCCCACTTCCATATGGTAGCACCTCACCCACCTCAGGTTTGAGTGCACATTCTTGGCTTGTGTTACTTTCAACATTGCAATTACTTTCCAACAGATCCCCACTGCCATATGGTAGCATCTCACCCACCTAGGGTTTGAGTGCACATGCTTGGCTTGGTTTACTTCAACATTGTATTTATTTTTAGCAGATCATCAGTGCCATATGAAAACACCTCTCCCATTTTGGAGTTGAGTGTGCATCCTTGGCGTAGAGTTACATTCCAACAGTTGTTTGGATTTGGGCTAACCTTAATGGGTTCTTGTTTGTATTGAGTTGTTCATTGAAAAATCGGAAAAAAATGGTTTGGTTCATTATAGTGGTATCAAAGCCATGCATCCTACCATCTTGTGCCCATCAAGGTTCAGTTGACAATTGAATGACAAAGAAATCAATTTCTACACTAGAGGTCAGAACAGAGTTCAGTTCATTTTTTATAAGTTTCAAAGATGTATCGTCGTTTGTTCAGATACCATGAGAAGTTAGAGTTGATTCTAGCTGTTGAAGAAGAAAAAAGTTTGGAAAGGTCACTGTTCAATGCAAGAACGAGACTCAATGAAGAATGTCAGACAAGAGGTGAAGAAGTGAGCATATTGTCAGAATTGGAACATTGTTTGAGCAAAGTACAACGGTCCCCTACTGAAATGTTGGTGAAGGCATTATCCCCTGCAAGGACGCATTTGATTCATCCTTACTGGATAGGGTATCCAAATGAGGAAATCAATTTTTTGGTTACTTCATGCCTTAGTAAAGTTATGAGGATTCTAGTACCATTGATGCCTTATGATGATGAAACTATGAAGAAGATTCTTCATAGAATTGTAGAAAGTTTCCAAGATCTTGATGAAACTAGAAGAAGTCTATTTTCCAGAAAGTTTGCTATCTTAAAGACATTTTCAAATCTCAAGACAAGTATCTTGCTATTAGACTTGGGAATGCAAGATCATATTTCTCTCTTGTTTCACTACCTCTTCACATTCACTTGGAGCAAACAAGAAGAAAATGTTGTTGCAACTATAAAGAATATTCTTGTTCTCACCATTAATGAGGTTGATAAAATTCCACCAATTGTCCAATCTTTCCTCTTGGACACATATGAACATGAAGAAGAGGATTCTCCTATTGCTGCTATGTTGATTAAGGAATTGTTTAATCAATGCGAGGAGAAATTGAAGCCACTTTTGGAAAATTTAGAGCAAGATGCAAGAAAGATTAGTGGTCATGATGATGGAGATGATTCCAAAGAGTCCATACAAGATCATATTGAAGATTTGGTTAAGGATTCTCGTCATGTTGCTGCCCAAACTTCTCAAGAAGTTCCACATGAAGAAATCAACCACATACTTCCTCATGATGAAGATAACGATGGTGAAGTTTTCAAAACAACAAGCAATTTAGATTCTTCATTTCATTATGATGGTGACATTGGGTTTGAGCAGCAAATTGAGCCATTGGAGAGAAATTTTTTTGATGATATCAGCTTAAGTGATTTGGGAGTTGACTTATTCAAAGAATCTTCACTTCAAGAAGAGCATGAAAAACCTTTTCCTGTTGACCATCTCAGTCAAGCCCTTGGCATTTGGGATCTGGGTGTGTTGGCACCCAGTTATGATAAAGAACCTGTGTGGGATAAGTTTCCATTTGATCCTGATGAAGAACAAAAACAAGATTGTATTGCAAACTATGAGGTGGCCATTGGAGGGGGGGTTGTCTTTGAAGAAGAAGATTTTTCAAAAAAGTTCCATGATGATCTCTTTGAAGTGGTTGCAGCCACTAAAGAGGAATATATGGTTACACGAACTTTTCGAACAGTGGAAAATTATGATTCATTGATCAAGTTGGAGGCTACCATAAGGTTTGATCAAGAAGACAATGATAAGGAAGAAGAGCTTGATGACCATATGGCTCTTGAAGATGGAAGGTTGGAGGGAGTTACCCAACACAAATCTGTTTTATCAAGGCTTGAAGATGATTGCAAGCAACGGGTTGAAGACTTAGGGGAGTATGGTGCTTTCCAAGACATTGAGCATTCTCCGCTAGTGGGTGGTGAAGTATAAGAATGTTGGAGCAGCAATGATGGCAGCAAAGACAAGAAACCAAGTTCTATTTTCCAGTTGCTATCTACCAATAATTCACCATCTTCATATTTTCATGAAGGAAAAGTTCAATTCAATGTGTCCTTTGAAGATGAAGTGTGTGCTCTATCGAGATTTGATCGCACACACAGTTTGATTGAAGGACTTATTTGGGAGGCTCGGTTGAAAGAGAGACGAAGAGGAGTGAAGGATGAAGTTTCTCTTCCCAATTTGCAACTTATCAGTGATTCTTTAGACACCTTGAAGTCCGAGTACATGCACTTGATTGAAGATCGAGATCATGCCATTGAAGTTGCAAAGAATACCATTTGTGCTTCTCAAGATAAAGAAAGGGAGTTTGATGAACTTTCTCAAGATCTTGAATCAACACAAGACAAGTTGAAAGAAACTCAGTTGGCTCTAACTGAGGTTGAAGACTACTTTTTTGATTTCATACTTTCCAAGAAGCAAGAGAATGTACATAGAGCCAAAGAAATCAAGCAAGTAATTGGTGAGCTTGATAGCCTTTGAGAGGAGTTTGATCTTGAAGGTTTCACAAGAAAGATTGAAGTTGCGAGTGCAGATTTGGATCAACAAGAGGAAAAGGAGGGCTTCCAAGTTTATGACAATCCCCTCTTTGATTTGTAAAAGAGTCATGTAGTGAAGTGACCAAGCATGAGGTCAAGTATAAACTCCAGTCTAATGGTGCTTTGATATCACTCCATGAGGATGTGCCACATTTTTTGATTAGTAATGAATGCATAAGTGGACTTGAGGATGAAGATTCCACATGGGATGTGTCGAAGAAAGGTAATTTTAACATCTATGACATCAAGGTGTTGACGAGACAAGTATTGATTGTTGTTGGTAACTTCATTTCAGTAGCAAGGAATGAAAATTTTAGACCTACTACTCATGAGGGATGGGAGAAATGTGGACCCAAACTTGGTGTTTCCACTATTGACAATCCATCCTTTGGGTAGAGTGATGTTTGGGCTCATTCTAGTCAGTTTTGGGAGTTGAATATGAAGTCATACCATGTTTCATACTCCAATGTTGTTGAAGCTTTCATTGTTAAGCTTCAAGGATTCACTAGAGGGGACACTAGTTTCGTGAGAATGCACTTGGTTCTCACTAGCACTTGGGGATGAGTTGAGATTTCTTTGCATTGTGTTGAAAATAATTTTCAGTTGGGTATCCATGCTTGGGATCCTCAGCTTGGCTTAATAGATATGATTACATTTGGAAAGGACTTTTGGAGGAATAAGGATCAAATTTCCAAATTTGTTGGTGTTGTTCCTTTCTTTTTCCACCACTTGATGGTTTTGTTTGTTCATCAACAAATGAATTGGAGAGGAAGTCTGAGTATGGGTTGGAGAGATGAATGATTGGTTGCTCTTGGGAGTGATTCTTGACTAAGACAAGGATAGATTTTGAGACTCGAGCTTGCTGGTTTGAGGCAGACCAACCACCTTACATGTGGAGTTTCTCTCATTCAGGAGAGTTGGTTCATCACTCCCGATCAAAGAAGTGGTAGTTTTCTGATGGAGGTGGCTCTAGTGTGTTTTCCAACCACTTTGGAGGTTTGTGATGTAAACTCTGATGGTTTACTTTGATTATTGGTTCAGGACAGTGAGCTACCCTATGCTTTGATTCTACATTTTGAGACTCTTGGGGTTGGAATTGTGAGAAATTTCTTCAGTCTTCATAGTTGTGCCATGATAATTCAGTTGATGCATAGTGGATTCATGTGGAGTCATGAGTTTTTGTTTGATGAGTTCTTGCAAAGGATTATTTTCCTCTTTGCAAGAATTTTTGGAGAGGTCACATTTGCAATTGTGGCTATGTTAGATACCTTATGGAGGTATGCTGAAGATTACATTTTTGAGTTGAGTAGACTATCATCTTTGTTGCCCAAGTTTGTGATAGATAGTGGCATTTTTTATATTGATGACTTAGAATGTTTTGGGCACTATGGTTTCTTTATTGTGATCAGAGTAGTACAACATTAGCATGGTGGGTCCTCCTTTAGACGAACATGGGACCTTGGAGTTGCACTTGGTTTGGTTCAAATCAGTTTGAGTTTTTCTAGAGTTGTGGTGGCATTGCTTGAGGACAATCAATTTCAGGAAGGGCGGACTGTAATGTCCCCATTTTTAGCTCTACACTTTCCAGTGATTGATAGCCTATCCCTGGTGTGCTGTCGGCAAGTCAGAGGAAAAATTAGGGTTTCTAGCTACTTGGTGGTTTCTTTTGAAGATTTGGGGGTTTTCATGTTGAAGTTTGGTTGTTTGCATTTTGGATTCCTTCTGGTTTTTCAGAGAGCTTCGTAGAGGTATGACATGCAACTGCGTCAGGCAACCTTTCTAGACTTAATATTTTTAGTAAGTTACGGCGACTACATCTTCAAGTTTACGATTTTGGATTGCAGATTCTTTCTAGGTTTTCAGAAAGCTTCGCAATAGTATCGCATGCACTTTGATCTGAGCAACTTTCTAAATTTACTATTTTTAGTAAATTCTATTTTTGGCAGTGTTTCAGTGGGCATTAGCTCAGCAGGCTCTCCTCTTCAAGCAGTTCAGTTGATAGTGTTGGTTTTGGCTTGAAGGAAAATTTATTGAGGGATATTGAATTATTTAAGTGCTAAGGTTATATTTTAATGTTATATTTTCACATTAACCCCTTGGCCTAGCTTCATAACTTCAAGTTGTGTTTAAAAAGGGGACTTTAAGGGGTGGATGCCTCATCAGGAGACCGTTTAAATTATTCTTAAGGTTGAAAAGATTCCTTGAAGATTGGGATGCCAACTTTGATGAAGAATATTATTTTATTAAAAAGTTTTGTGCCTCTCTTGAGTTGGACGCATTTGTGAAGGAGGGACAAGTAATTCAAATTTTCAATTGACTTCTTGAGATTCTGGTGGCACCTTCTAGAAGCCTCTAGAGGATCTTCACAAAGTTATTTAAGGAGGCTCTTGTTCTTCATTTGGATCATCCATGAGAAAATATATTGTTATGCTACCAAAATGGTGAGTGAAGGCTTCGAGGAATGCATACCTCCTAGTGTGTTACTTGGTTTCTTGCTTGAGAGATAGCAACTAATCAAGGGTGAGACTGTTCTTTATACAGAAGAATAGATGAAGATTATTGTGGAAATATATTTAGTAGATTTCTAATATTTTGGAGTGTTTTTACAGTTTATTGTTTGCTGGTTTGGGTGTTGGCTATAGGTGTTTTTGGCTCGTAGCTCCTTGAGCAATTTTATGATGGTTCTAGGTATTGACCCCATGGTTCAGTCTCCCCTAGGTGCCCCTTATTGCTGAGTTGCAGAATTTTTAGTTGAGTTTTGGATTTATTCTTGTAGGTCACCCCTCTTGGGAGGCCCTACTTTGTGCTGGAGGAGTCCTTTGAGCATAAATAGATAAATAACTATAATTTGCAACTATTTCATGATCTCTTCTTGGTCACCTTTCACTTAGGAGTGTATTGCATCTTGTCTCATGCTATTTGGAGTGATATGGAGTGAGTTACAAGCATTTTAGTGAGTCTTGATGTTGCTGATTTGAGCATTTTCTGGAGCTAGTCTGTTATATCAGATTTTAGGAGTTTGTCTTTTTGTTGTTGGGTTGGTGTGGGGTGAGTCATTTGATGTTCGGATGTTATTCTATTTATTTACAGCTTTGATATCTCTCTAATATAGTGTTCTTGTAGACATTCACTCTTATTGTAAGGTTGCTACAGTAGTATTGTTCAGCCATCATTCTTATCTTGCAAAGTTTCATTGTATTTTCCCACGTTGTGGAAGAGACTAGCCTCACCATCTGATTGTACTTCATTTTTCATACTGTTGATCGGCTTAGCCATCATAATGCATTAGATCCCCACTGCCATATGGTAGCACCTCACCCACCTCGGCTTTGAGTGCACATTCTTGGCTTGGGTTACTTTCAGTATTGCAATTACTTTCCAGCATATCCCCATTACCATATGGTAGCACCTCACCCACCTTCGATTTGAGTGCACATTCTTGGCTTGGGTTACTTTCAACATTGCAATTACTTTCCAGCAAATCCCCACTTCCATATGGTAGCATCTCACCCACCTAGGGTTTGAGTGCACATGCTTGGCTTGGGTTACTTCAGCATTGCATTTACTTTCAGCAGATCCTTGATGCCATATGACAACACATCTCCCATTTCGGAGTTGAGTGTGCATCCTTGGCGTAGAGTTACATTCCAACGATTGTTTGGATTTGGGCTAACCTTAACGAGTTCTTGTTTGTATTGAGTTGTTCATTGAAAATTTGGAAAAAATTGGTCTGGTTCATTACACTTTCTTTGTGTGACCATACTTATGATAATAGTTGAATTGAAAATTCTTCTTCTTGGAAGAATCTTGAGATTGTGCTTGATTGGTCTACTGAGAGGGTTGATTCTTTCTGTTATTCTTCTGAAATGTCTTGGCAGGAAATGCCTACTCTGTGGAGGATGAACTAGCACCGCTATTGAATTATTGTTTCCAACAATCTTGTTGCAAAAGTATGGTGCAAAGATCTGAAAAACTTCAAATCAAGATTCGTTGAGGTAATGTTGAGTGTCTCAATAAAGTGCTCATAAGATTTTGGCAGACTCTTTAGAGTGATGACGACCATATCTTCCTCCTCCATTTTTCGACCAATAGCCTCTAGCTGATCACATATGTCCTTGAATTTTGTTAAGTGCGCCTGCAGAGTTGTCTTCTCATCCATCATGATGGAAAACAACATGTTTTTCAGAAAGAACACATGACTCTCGTCAGATGTTTCATGAAGATCCTAAATTTTAGTAGCTAATTTGTTAGACGGTACCTGAGGCAACTGGTCATCAGTGATAGAAAATTTAATAAGCATCACAGCTTCCTAATTTTGCTCATCAAACTTTTCTTGATCTTTACCCACCATTGTAGGATGTGTAGTATTACCGGGAACAATCTGGTCCAGGCACCAATATTCAAATATCATCATCATACACTACTTCCAAGTGTTGTAGTTGTGGTTGTTGAACTTTTGATTGCCTTCCAGAATGATATCTAACAAAGAGGCCATTTTTCAAAAAATCCTCAGACCAAATTCTGACAAAGTAGAGGTAGGAAAAACCTCAAACATAGTGATTTGTCAAAAAGGAGGAGGCCCAAAACCTGAGGTAACTGGGTCATGTAGAAAAGAGGATATAATAGCTAGCTGGAAGAATAGAGAACTAAACCCGTCAAAGATAAATCACCAGGAATAGGTAACGTGCACACAGGAAAAAGACATGCACACAAAGACAACACATAGGTCATAGGTCAAGAGACTCTAGTCAAACAAACTGACACATGTAAAGAGAGAACTAGGACTTGCAAATTTCAAGATTGCACGCCAAAAAAAATAATGCAAGAACCCTATCAAAATATCGTCTCTTTGTCACAGCAGGCACATGAGGTAGAGATAAGTAGAGAAAGAGCCAATGCCCACCAAAGAAACAAATTCCCAGAAGCCCTCATGTGATTTTAAACATAGAAAATGTGGAGCCAAGACTGTCACAAAACTGCCAAGAATTGAAGAAAGACTCAAACAGAACAGAAAATCATGATCATTAAACCAATAATTGAAGAAACAAATGTAACCAAACAAACATGAAAAAACTAAAAGAAAATGAGGACTCTTAAAGAAGTTTAACAACTTTAGAAAGAAAATGAAAATCTAAAACGGTTTTCAAGAACATGATGTCCGTAAAATAAACTATAGTCACGCCAAGGAACAAGAACCATCCACCACTGTTGATGATGCCTCTACGTATGCTGTAAAGCTCATACAATACTACAAGATGTGTGCGTACAAGAATCTCAAAAATTAGAAAATGACACTAGGATAATTTTCTCACTCTAATACGAAGAAACAATGATTAAAAATTTGGATGTATTAATAAGGAAGCAAACATGCTTCATATAGATATTACAAAACTGATGTTACTAAATACAAAGATTCTAAAATAGAAACATAATCAAAGACAATAATGGAAACTAATAGTTTACAAGATTTACAATATATTGACCATTAATAAATCTAAATATTATTTTAATATTCTTACAAGGAATAAAATGTGACATTTTACAAAATCTGTCAACTACAACCATGATAGAATCATAACCTCTTTGTGTTCTTGGTAATCCCAAAATGAAATCCATGTTCAAATCTTCCCAAGGTCTCTTCGATACTGTCAAAGGTTTGTATAATCCAATATTCTGGCATCTCCCTTTTGCAACTTGAAAAATTCTACAACTTTGATCATACTTTCGTACATCCTTATATATCTGTGGCCAAAAATAGTGTTCACTCACGAAAGCTACTGTCTTATCCACTCCAAAATGTCCTACTAATCCTCCACTATGCTTTTTCTTGATCAAATTGTCCCTATTGAACTCCTCGGTATACACAATTGGTTTCCTCTTAATAACACATCCTCTCAAATGAAATAGTCTAACTATTGGATTCAATCTGTCACTACTGGTTCCTTACATGCTCTCCATGCTTCACCAAAATTTGCATCCCCCTCATACATATGTTTCAATTCTTCAATCCCAACACTTTTATTCTCATTTATGTCAGCAAATTCCTCCTCCTACTCAATGCATTTGTAACTTTGTTTGAATTGCCACTCCTATGCTTCAACACAAATGTATAACTCTCCAAGAACTCAACCCATCTCATATGTCTCTGATTCAACTTTCCTTGACTTTTCAGATACTATAAATCTTGATGATCTGTATACAATAAAAACTTTGTAGGAAATAAATAATGTCTCCACTTATTCAAGGCTTGAATTATGGCATAAACTTCCTGATCATAAACTAAGTATCTTCATCTAGCATAATTCAACCTCTCATTGAAATAGGTTATAGGTCTTCCTTCTTGACTCAATACTACTCCAATTGTATTTCCACTTGGATCATAGTCAACTTGAAATACCTTGTCAAAATCCAGTAATGCTAATACTAGCTACTCTATCACCTTTTGCTTCAACATTTCAAAACTTCTTTGTGCTCCAGATGTCCACTTGAAATCCTTCTTATCTACTCTCATTATCTTTTTCATGGGGTTACAAACACTACTGAAACTCCTGATAAACTTCCAGTAGAAACTAGCTAATCCATAGAATGATCTTACTTCTCCAATGTTTGCTGGTGTAGGCCAATCAAAAATTGCTTGCACTTTCTCAGGGTCCATCTTCAATCCTTCAAACAGAAGTACTAAATCCCAAGCAGATAATTAAACTTATTCTATGAAACCACTTTGAAGCACTGAATCACCCTCTTCTCCTCAACCTTTTCCAAATACTTCTCTTCCCAATGTTACAAATGATCTCTCCGGGTCTTATCAAAAAATCAAAATATTTATCCAAGTAAACAATTACTAAAATTAATTTCCAAGAATCTCTCTTCATTACCTTCATCTATCAACTTAAGGAAAGTACTTGGTATTAACAATCCAAAAGGCATCACTAAATTCACCGATAATCCTCATTAGCATCCTCTTCCATCATGAATTGCTTTCATCATATTTCCACAACTTCCCTAATAGTAAATGATATGCATCCATAGTATGTATCACACAATACCTATATGATCCAATATGAAAATTTTACTAAACATTGTTCATCAATGTAATCAACAAGAATTCATTAGCAAAGATCTTAATTCTACATCAGTCAAGTAAAGATAATGAGTAAATTCCATTGCAATAAAAAATTCATTTTCATTTATAAACATGATACAACATATTTCAACATTTTATTCCTTTTCTTTTCAAGAAAACATCAAAGTAAGAAAACATATGATACATACATAGCTCGAAGAGCTTTTGAAAAAATAGTAGTAAGGCAATCCAGGTTCCTTTCCTTTCAAATCTTGGTGTATTTTGTCACCTATTGCAGAGGAGAAGCATCACTCAGGTACTTTTCCACCAACCACAGACTCTTAATGTGGTCCCCCACACATCTATCATTCGATAGATGGCCCTCCCTTCAAACGAAGAGATTGGTAGAGTATCTGATAATGACAACCCAACTGAGCATAATTTTGTGTCCTACATAACTAGAACTTGCTATTGCACAATTCCGAACTAGCATGCATAAAGGATCCCAGTGAATTGACAGTGTAGTCTCAAGCATCACACAGTCTAAGTGGATGTTGTGCATTGCACTACTTTGGCCAAAGTATTCTCATTCAGTACTTCGAATGAAGTCATCTATCATAAACACTACTCAGGGTTGATTTGACTTAATGTTATCTTACACTACGCATAGGTGTGGTCCTTCATTGGATAATTTGTCATCCCAGAATAACCTACAACAATCTAGTTTACTAGTAAATTACACAAGCTAGGTATATCCTTAAATGGATTGTTTTTCATCCTAGATAGCCTACCTTCAAACATTCTACTTACAAATAGGTATACTAAACCATCTCCCATACTCGATGACCTCTCCTAGGAGTAAACACAAGCTTTCCTAGTTATCTTGATAACTAGCTAGTGTACCTCAAGAGACTCTTGCATTCAATCAAGCCTAATATAATAATATCTAAGCAACTAGAATTCTCCTATTTTGGAGATAATTACAAACATGTAACAAACAACTAGAAATTGATTTAATTTCTTTTTTCCAAATAACATCATTTCACTTCCTAAGCACTACAGAAAATGCACTACAAACAACATAATAACCTCTCTATGCAAAACATAAAATACTTTTCCAACAAGATAAAATCATAGTAAAAGATAGTAGAAGAATATCTCATGCCTATAACTAGCTTTTCCTCATATACTGATGTCTTAGCCTATACTCACAACAATTCTAGCACTTCCAAACAATTGGAAATTCCCCTTAAAAATTCTACTTTCCTCACTCAGAAATGGATAATCAGATTGGTAATGGTTGCAACTGATAAAATATATGAAGCTCTGGTAATTCAATAATAGAGAATGGAAATAATGAACTAAACTCAATTCTTAGAATAATACGTCTTTTAGAAAATATGGTGAATTCTCAATCAAAAGCTAAATGATTGCTCTCCAAAAAGATAAGTGAACAATGAATAATTGGCGGCTATTTATAAAGCCCCGACCCCCTATGAATTTCACTTCCAAAGGCATGGGTTTTTCCACCACTAAAACATGAATTATTCAACCTAGTATGTGTTGCCATTCCTCTCCCTTACTCAGTTTAAAAAGATGAGTTTGCTTCTAGCATTTGACAACAGTAAGGAGACTAATTCATAAGCACATGGTGAAAATGGTGTCAGTCGACACCTATAGGTCTGTGGCGCTAGTCTACAGAAAATGGTGGGGAAGATAAACACTGAGAAAAAGTCCATTGATAAAATGAATACACCTTGCCAGTTTACAACTGTGTTGGATTTTACCAGCGACTTGGTCATTGTCATTTCCATCTCCAACGCCATTTACAAATGTTCCCGTGAATATTTTGATTTAGAGATAATTCAATTTCAATAGTTTGGAAAAATAATTTAGAAATACTTTGATTTCTTTGAATTGAAGAATGATGTGTGATTGCTTTTGAAATCAATCTAATTTCCATTGTTTGCAAAATAAATAATTAAAGAACTGTAAACTATTTGATTTCCAAAGTTTGGTGATATAAATATTTGAATGATTGGAAACTATTCAATTTCCATAATTTGCAATATAAATATTTAATGAAATAAGAAATAAGTTGATTTCCGAAGTGAGATTAATATTTAATATATATATTATATTATATATATATATTTATTTATTTATAATACCAAATAATATACATATATATATTTAAATGCCTCATATAATATATATATATGTGTGTGTGTGTGTGCATGTGTGTATTATTTTTCAATAATATATATATATATAATATTAATATATATTTACATATATATGTATATGTAAAATTGTTAAGCAATAATAATATAATATTATTAATATCCACATAATATAGGTTGTGTGTATATATACATGTATATATGTCTGTATATATTCCTCTATGTGCACGTATATGTAGGTATACCATATAGATGCATCTGTATGAGCATATTCGTCTGCCAACATACATTTGTATCGATATGTATATACATATAGATAAGTGCATCTACTATATACATGTATATATGTCCACTTCCTATTCAATTACATCCATTTATGTTACCATCATAATGATCATAATATCACAAGACAAGTACATAGATAAACAACACTCATAAAAGAATACAAAAGTAGACAAGACTCTTAATGCAAACATATAAGCTACGAATGACTTACCTATAACCAACATAACTGACTTAGTTCACTCAATCTAAGGTGAAGTGTGTGTATGCTCAGATGGTTTACTTTACCAATTACCTGACCAAGCTCCTCTCTCGACTTCCCCTCCACTTGGAGGAATGGTTCATATACCTGCATCCAATGACACACGCTTTCGGAAGTCATATGTTCACAACATAAGTAGTATATATAAACATCTCAAAAGTTAGAATAATCATTACTCAACAACTTTGCATGCAACATTCATCAAGGATAACATCAATAGAAGTAACATTAAATGAGATAATCATTAAATGGAAGAACACTTACATTGATAACAAGGAACAACATGTTTTATTCATATTCAAGATCCAATCATTACAATCAATTTACCCTATGTAAATAGTAGCTATACAATCAGGGTGTAATGACCAATATCGTATGCTCATCCTAAATCCATGCTATTCTATAGGGGTTTGGATGTTTCAATCTCTTCAAATTCAACTTGGTTACCATCTCCTCTAAAACTAGATTATCAGTACTACCACTATCAATGATAGCTTTACATACCTTTCCTCTAGGCTTACATCTGGTTTTGAATAGACTTTTCCTCTGTGGTGGTTCTTCAGTCACTTCTTCATGCATCAAAGCTCTCCTCATCACTAATTATTCACCTTTCTCAGGTTTCCCAACTAAATTAGGGGATCCAACATGTTCTTCCTCCACATAAGCTGCTCTTCTGGTATGCTCAAGTTTCTTTCAGGATACTCCCTTGATGATACTCAAATGTTCTATGTCCTTCACCCCCACACTTGAAATAGGTTCCTTTGAATGGTCTTCTCTTATATCTTCCATCATCTCTCTGGTATCCATCACTATGGTAGGAATTATGGCTTCCTCTATTACCGTGATAGAAATTTTGATCTTCTCTTCCTTTGTAGTATGGCTTAGCACCCTTTACTTCGCTCTAGTAGGGTTTCAAATCTTTTTTCTGCTCCACATACGATCTCCTTTCTCCGAACTAGGGTCCATTCTTTTGAAATATTCCTCTTGCACTTCTCTTCCTTTGTTCAAACTTCTTGTTCAACTTCTCTTCTACCTTCAATGCAAACTGGTATGCTTCTTCAATAGATGTCATCTTTACTAGGCTCAACTCTTCTTGAATGTTTGTTCTCAAACTATTGATATATCTAGAAACCTTCTCTTTGCTTGCTTCATTATGACCGGTTCTAATTATCACCTTGTAGAATTCTTCAGTTTATTCCTGCATAGATCTTTCTTTTTGTCTTAGGTTCTACAATCTCTTCAACAATTCAAGTTCATAATCTACTGGTAGGAGGGCTCCAGAAGGAATAGCCTGAACCATGCAACAAGGAGTCAACACAACAAAAAAAACTCATAAACTGATATGTGAACACAAATCTTCATTAATATGGAATGCTTACATGCAACATTGGCCACAAGGGAAAATTACTAGGGCTCACAGGCCTTTCCCCAAGGCCTTCAACAATACAACTGGCCAATAGGCCTTATTACATGCCTCAAAGGGCTTTGTACGAAATAAAAATGAATCTAAAACATCTAGCTTCGAACTTATCCATCTGATGATCTAAAATGAATTACAATGCTTATAAATATGTTCCTCAAGCTCCAAATAGGTCTGCATTGGTCACAAGGATTATAAACCCAATGAATGATCAAATATGAATGTTGGCCTCAAGATATGAAGAATTAGCTCCATGCACAATGAATTAACTTGTGAATCTTCAAGATAGGTCCCAATGAACCAAAGATGCTTGTATGATGTCCAATTAAGCTCTGCACAATCTTGAATAGGTTTGCAATAAGAATCTAGACTAGGTTGGGCCCAAATGCTTTGACTGGTAACATAGTGAAATTCTGAGAGCGATAACTTTCGACAAACAACTAAAATTGAGGAGGAATGATGACATCCTACTGAGCAGAAAAACCAAATGAACTAATTAAAACAGAACTGTCACAAGATGAAATTTTCTTAACTGATGAATGAAACCAACATCAAAACACCACCTTATGAACCATGGTATATAACAGGCGAATAGAATACAGCATGCATTCAGCTGACATGAGTCACTAAATAATAGGGCCTACCAAGAGAGATTGATCCAGAAAATAGCCATACAACCTAATTGATAATGAAGCTATGGCTATAAAAACCTCCCTCACTCACTCTCACCTCATCCTCCAAATAACACCCACTTATCCCAGAGTCTCTACTCACACACACATCCAACTCTCAACCACCCAGACTATAAATCAAAACACTGAATGAAAAATAAAATATATTTACAATATTAATAAATTGAATTAATGAATGAAATTGTAATAACAGAAGATAACCTGTGTCAATATCCAGATGGAGAAGATCTGAACTTAACCTTAAGATCCAGAGCAAGACGCACACCATCATATAAATATTGTAGAAATATTAGAAAACCTCAAAACTGAGCACCGACTGAACCAATATCACAAAATGATGGAGAATGATCTAGAAACATCCACAAATAACAAGAATATAACAGAGAAATATCTTATGAATAAATGTGAAATTATTAGAATCACATAAAATTCAATTAGGAACACTGACAGAACCCACATAAATACATTCAGAACAAAACTATTCATAGCATGATCAAATCTTCGTGCTGACCTCTAAAACTTCTGGTAGATGAACTAGGTACTCTAAAAAATAAACCCTTTAGTCCAAACAATAGGATCTTCAAACGTATAAAAAATACCTTCATGACTTTCTTAATACTATTCCATCAGCAAACTGCAATCCTTTATTTCACAATTTTCAATATTGTTTATATATACAACCTTCAGATAATAGACAAGCATAGTGTTGATATCAAATGACAAATCTTTATATCAAAGAATACAACCATATAGCATCTAAAACTCTAAATAATCTCCTTTGCGCTTGATGGTAGAAACACAAGGATGTAAAAACATCAATGTGCAATCAATTAAAGCACTTACTCCCTTAGATTCCTGACTCTTCCGCCTCAACTTCTTCATATGATCTTTCTCCTACAAGACTCTTTTCTCCCCAGATAATTCATAGTTTTTTACAAGAATCTTCTCCCCCTTTTACATTGATGGCAAAGATAAACATTATCTTCCCACATACAAGCTTTGAACCACATATCTACACATCTGACTAATCCCTCTGAGTAACAGCCACAAAAAAATCAATCCAAGTCAGAATATAGCTTTGAAGCATATAGATTGATGCAAGTAAATGCATCTCTTAGTTCTTATCAGGAGGGGTAATCACCCCTAGCATTTCTTTGAGATAATTTGGCATCCTTCTGCAACGTACTAGCTGAGTTCGTTCTAAGAACTTTTATTTGGTAGCATACCCAGCTTGACTTCTTTTCTCTCATTCACTTTCCCAAGAAGTGAAACTTGATGGATATGCTGGTCTTAGAGTGTAGCACCAAATTCTTTGATATGTTAATTGCACTTGAGCTGTCGCTATTATATGTGAAATATTCATCATATACTATTCGATATCTTCAACATACATGTTTCATCCACATCACTTGAGTACAGCTGTTTAGTAGTACAATTATACTCTGCATTTTAAAGAGATAGGAGAAATAATTTTTTCTTTGCTCAACCAGATACTCAGCTTCTTCCCAGGGAAAGCACCACCACTAAAGTACTTTTCCTATCATCTACATCTCCTACCCAATCCTTTATCTCCAATGAATATATGCACTCAAAGTAAGATCATCATCCTTGGAGTACCAAAAGTCCAAAATCAAGTATCTCCTTTTAGATACTGAGGATTCTTTAACAACAGATCATATGGATTATTTTGGATCAACTTGAACGAAAACCATAGTTACATGTTTTATCCAGCTATGTCGGGTCTATCTGAGTTAAAGTTAGAGCAATTCGCCAATCATTGGACCAGATCTTGTCCCATTTTAGAGAATCATCATCTGTTAGTCCCAAGTTACCATGGGAGGCCCAACCGGCTTTGAAAGCCTTCCATGCCAAACCCCCTTCAGCAACTCTCTGCACATATTTGATCAAGATATGAAAATTCCATTTTCTAACCAAGTAACTTGCAATCCTAGAAAGAACTTCATCTCTCCAATCATGCTCATTTCAAATTCACTCTTCATTTCATCAGAAAACTTCATACATAGATTATCATCTCCTCCAAAAATAATGTCATCAACAAAGACCTCAATAATCAACTCTTTGTCATGATCCAACTTGAAACATAAGTTGCTATCAGCAGTACCTTTATTGAATCCAAGCTTTAGTAAGTATTTGTCTAGTCTAGAATACCAAGCTCTGGGGACCTGCTTAAGTCCACATAGAGCTTTCTTCAATCGAAAAACCATGTCTTCCTTATCAATTAGTTGAAATCCATCTGGCTGTTCAATATAAACTTCTTCTAGTTCTCCATTCAGAAAGGTTGACTTCACATCTATTTGATAGACTTAATAGTTCTTATATGCAGTATAACCTTACAGCTTCAATTATAGCTACAAAGGAAAAGGTTTCTTCAAAATCAATACCTTCCATTTGTGAATACCCTTTACATACCAGTCTTTCTTTATTCTAGACCACTTCATCTTGTTCATTCAGCTTATTCTGAAAGACCCATTTAGTACCAATCACATTTTTATCTTTAGGTCTAGGAACAAGTGTCCATGTATCATTCTTTTCTATCTGCATTAGTTATTCCTTCATAGCTTCCATCCAGTGTTCATCTATGCAAGCTTCATTTACATCTTTAGGCTCAATCTTCGAAATTAGGCAATACTCTTATGCTATCTTCCTTCTAGTTTGCACACTTTTACTCTTATCTCCTATGATTTGATTTTCAGAATGGTTTAGCTTTACATACCTTAGAACTTTAGGACTCCCTCGAGCTTTTGGTTCTTTTGTTCTCTCTTCTGCACTTATACTTGTCTCTGCTTCTTGACTTACTTGATTTACCGAAACAAATTGAAGTTGTTTTACCAGAACATATGGCACAATATGAAGTTGATTATGTGTCTGAGCATTCTTCCCTTGATTTGTATTGTCTTCATCTGAATCATATCCACAATATCTGGATGATCTAGCAGAGTCCTCATCAACTCTGACATTTGCACTCTCAACCATCTTTCTTAGTCTTTTTTTATAGTACTGGTAGGCCTTGCTTTTGGTAGAGTAACCTAGAAATATTCCTTCGTCGCTTCTTGCATCAAAATTTCCTATATCCTCATCTCTCTTAATGTAGCATTTACTTCCAAAGATCATGAAATACTTTGTTGTAGGAAATGATAACCAAATTATGTGCCTGTGTGTTGAGCTCCTACAAAATCAAAATTTACTCATGTCTAAAGTGTATATATAGCAAAGGTTTAGCTTCACTCCAATAGATGTGAGGCCATTTTCTTTCATCATCATTATTCTAGCAACATCCGTAACTACTATGTTCTTAAGTCAGAACTCCATTTGCTGTGGCTCTGTAAAGGAGGAATCGTCTTAGATTCCATGCTCTTCACAAAAGGAATTAAACCCTTGAGATGAATTCCACCACCTCTGCCTAACCTTAAGCATTTTATTTTAGACCTTTCTCATTATCGCCATAGCTTTGAAATTTTGAACTTCTAATGCTTCACATTTTTCTCTTTAAGAAAGCTGTACCATATCATCCTGAATAATCCATCAATACACAGCAAAGTAATTCTCATAGATTTCTAACCTAGAGGGATCCACAGAGACTGTATACCCAAAGAAACCAGCCTTCCAAGGATGTTGTTTCATAAAGAGACTCTAGTCCATTTCCCATCCGAGCATTCCCTTGCAACTGCTACCAGCCACTCAGCTTTCAGTAGATCTCACCGCTTGAGGAACTCTACTGGCTACAATGTAGCCAAATCTACATGACACAACCCCCATTCCATGTCCATACCTATCCACTTCAGCAATTAGCACCTTCACCAGCAATATCAGAAGTGAAAATATTGCCTAATTTATCTTTGCATCTGGCTAATTGGCCTTTCCAAAGCTCCAAGATCCAGATCTTCCATCTTTGAACTGAAGATCATAAACCCCTTGTCTCAAGTATGTCCAAGCACTCAAAAATTTGTGCCTAAACTCGTACAAAAGACATCATCAGTTGCTGTGCTTACCACCAAGATAAATAGATCCTCTACCACAAATCACACCAGCATTGTTATCTCCAAATCTTACAACCCTATCGTCATACTTTTCTAGACTTACAAATTTTATTTTGTCACCAATCATATGATGTGAGCATCCATTGTCAATAACCCACTCATCCTTATCTTCAATTCGAGTTGCAAGAGCTTTCTCAACTTTAGCAGATTCAGTAGCCATAGGACTATTTGAATGGTACCAATGAAAACCCATTATCTTCATTTCTATTATCTTTATCAGACTCATCATCAGTCACTCCTTCTTCAGCATAGTAACATTTCTTTTGGAATCTAGACTTGTTAGGCTTAGACCTAGGCACTCTTTTAGGACACCTTGATGCAAAATGACCTATTTTACTACAGGAAAAACATTTAATAGGAAACACTCCTTTATACTTACCTTGTCCTCTACCTTCTTTCTTCACAATCAATGCTTCCAATTCTTCTACTTCTCTTTCTTCATCTTCAAGTTGTTTCAATTCTTCATCATACTTGGATGAATTTTTGGAACACTCTCCCAGATCATATATTTTCTTATTTCTTCCAGATACAGTAGCCTTGAATACAAATTCAGTCTTGGGAACAGATTCACCAAATTCACTCAACTCAAAGGTAGCAAGTTTACCAATTAGTGTATCTCTTGTCATATTCGTCAATGATCTAGTTTCTTCAATAGCATGAACCTTTTCTTTGTAAGAGGGAGGCAATAATCTGAGCACTTTAGCTACAATTTATTCCTCTTCCAGGGTACCACCAACACATCTAATGCCCATCACTAGTTCATTTACTCTCTGCATAGAAGAAGAAATATTTTTATCTTCACCAATCTTCAAATTTTCATACTTGCCTTTCAAACTCTGTAGCTTAGCCATCTTCACATGTACATCTCCTTCATACAAAGTTTCCAGCTTTGTCTAGATCTCATGAGTTGTCTTCAGACCTAACACATTTGTCATTTCCGAATTTGTTAAGGCACTCAACAAAGCTTCCATAGCCCTGACATTATTCTCAGCCTTTTTAATCTCATCAGTAGTGGAAGGACCATTATGAGGAATAACATATGTATTCTTAGTAATCTTCCAATAGGGTTCACCAATACACCTTAAATGACACTCCATCCTAGCTTTCCACAGTGATTAGTTTGTTCCATCAAATCTAAGACTGTCCTTCTTATATGATGCCATCTCATATCACCTCAAGCTTTTAAACTTCTTTAGAGGAACCTACTCTGATACCAATTGTTGGAAAACCAAGGACATACAACTGAGAGGGGGGGTGAATCAGTTGTCATAGAATATTAAACTTTTATATCTTTACTTCACTTTAATCTCAAATCTGATGAATGAACAATAACCATAAGCAATCAACACATTAGAAACATAGAGAACACCAAATTTTTTTACTTGGAAACCCTGTTAGGGGAAAAACCATGGTGGATGTTAGTCCACAATATTATACCCTGTTAAAATTATAATGAAAATAATGAGGGGAATGCATTCAAGCACACTACCTGGAGCTCACTGCTCAAATACAATAGGGTTCACTGCCCAACAATACACAACAATACAGATTAGATCCGTAGGGTATGAACTAAGAAAATAGCTTCTACACAAGCCTAATTACAGTTCCAATTAAGCACAAAAAAACTCCTTCACTCTTCACTCTCACTCTACTCTGCAATTGAATGAATAGATCAATGTTCACACAGTTTCACTATCTCTAGCTTTTCTCACTTCACACACACACACTAACTTCAATCAACCAATCACTCATATATATCTACATCATAGAATTACATCAATCAATTAGTTTGCCATAAAAAAATAAAACATATTTACAATGTCGGCCCAGATTAACAATTAAATTTTCAATGCGAATTAAACTTCGTCAGCCAATACAATGATGTGACCCAAAACAATATCCACGAGCACGCCAAACATTCAAATTTCAATCTCCAAGGATCCACAACATGTTACCACCATCATGTCGGCTAGGAACATGAAAACCCGAACATGCACAAAAGAAATCTTTGACCATGAGCACACCGATCAACATAGACGTACAAAAATGATGGAGAATGATCTATAAACATCCACAAACAAAAAAAACTAACAGAGAAATATCCGCAACAATAGAAATTATCAGAATCACATAAACTTCAATCAAGAACACTAACAAAGACCACAGAAAACACAGTCAGAACACAACACGATCAATTCTTCATGCGAACCTCTGAAACTTCTGATAGATGAACTAGATACTCTCAACAATAAACCCTTTAGTCCAAAACAACTGATCTTCAATGTACAAAAAAAAATACCTTCATGACCTTCACTATTCCACTGGCAACCTGTAACTCTTTCTTTCACAATTTTCTCAATATCCTTGACATATACATCCTTCAGTACAATAATGCTAATAGTGTTGGCATCAATAACAACCACATATCAGCAACAAAACCACAACATTTGACAAACTTCCAACACTACTGAAACTGCTATTGAATGCAATGCAAAAAAGAACTATTTTTGGTTGATACATGATTGCTTTACAACCAAGGATGCTCCTGCATCAATTTATCTTTTATACTCTCCCAATTTGGTACTGCATCTATTCCTAGGCCTATGAATCACTACAAAACATCATCATTCAATGTGGCTAGGAAGAGTTTTAATCTATGAGCATGTGTGGTGTAATCATAACTTTTGCATAAAACATCAAACTCAAACATGGATGTGTTTAGATCTTTTGTAACTAATCTATAGAAATTGGGCAACAGAGGGAGGTATCTTCTTAAGGGAAGTTTTTTTTTTCTTGATTTGTGATTAGAAACTTGAATGTAACAAGATCTACTAGATTGTCCACCACTTTCTCTTCCATAATGTTAAGATGCCTTATGGGAGTTCTCACTAGGTCTCTAGAGTAAGTACTCGTGTGAGGGATAATTCTATATTGTTGATTCACTCTATTAGTTATTCTCTTGCACCATTGTCTTCAAATTCTTCTTGATTTGTGGGGAGAAACCTTCCCAAATCATTTCTTTGTTTACACATACAATAGTATCTTGAGCTTTGGATAGCTTCTTGCATACTATTAATGAGTTGTTTGGGGTCAATTTTGAAACTGTATTCTAATCCTAATTGTTGTAATTGAGAACTTCCTAATTTAGAAAACAATATAATTCAATTGAAAGATAATGAGGAATTTCGAACTTAACACCATCCCCGACAACAACACCAACAATATAGAGCTTCCCCTATGTCCAATTAACTAATGTAACAACATACATACAACTTAATGGGCATACATATCCTAGATTAAGTAGTTCATTATTTTAGAGGTGCTTCATTAAATTGTCAACTAGGGAATCATAATCTTGAGATGATGTTGGCATTATATGTGCAACTATGAATCCTAACTTTTTGTAGTCAATTGAGTACAAAAAAATGAACAAAATCAATTTCATCTAAGGACTACTTATCTTGAAATAACTCCTATATAGAAAACAAAATAAGTGAATACTAATTTCTACAAATAACTACAATAATTTCTACGAGTGACTATTCCTACACACACTGTAACTGATGACTTTCTATGTTGCAATGTGACCCAATTCAACTAATTGCTTAATAGCATTTAAGATCACATAAATCAGAAATCACGATTTAGAACTTATAATTTAAAAATTACAATTCACAATCTAACTAATATTCTAAACTAACATGGATTCTACAATACCTCAAGTGGCCATTGCTTAAGTTGTTGTTATCCATAAGGTCTCCTTCAAATTCTAACTTAAAAATTCATGAAAATTATTGTATCCTTCTTTATTGTGGTTCAAACATTCACAGACTTAAAAAAAAAAAGTAATAAGTTTATTTTTAGTCTAATTCATATAAAAATATAGCTATCCATCCTCTCACAAGATCATCCATATATAGGATCCGTGAGAGTCCTCTTTTTTTAGAACTAAAAATAAACTATCAACAATTGTCGGCTCTTCCAAAAACATAGGAAAGGACCAAGTCTTTAGCTTTAATAGAAAAATAACACCAAGTGGAAGTAAGAGTGTAAGAGTCTAATAAGGACTCTACACTAATTAAGAAGACTGTTATAACTAGAAAGCATGCCCAACTAGGACAAACTTTATTATAAATTGCTATCCCTTGTTATAACAAGCCTCTTCTTCCTCCCATGATTTATTGAAGAGATGGAATGACACATGAATATTTAAGTTCACATCCTCAGACCGTCACTTACATCATCTTCAAGAAATATGCACATGCTATAGTTGTTCACCTCCTTTGGCTGTGTTGAACCGACATCCTTTTGTTGCAGGTTGAGAATTTTTTGTTGTGGGTTGACAAGTTCTTCACTATAAAAGTTAGTCATATTTCAAAGGAATTTTTTTCATTATTAACAACTATAATTAATCATAAAAATCTACCAAATTCCACAAACATCCAAAGATCACACAATCATTCATTCACATAGTATATCATCTTCAATGCTTTTATATACTTAAAGTATTTGAAAAGGTTTGAAAATGTCTTTGAAACTTAGCAAAAATAAGATAAAAAACATGAAATTAAAGCAAGGAAATTGGACATTTCTAAGGCTTATTAGTCACCATTGTATTTGTGATG
The DNA here is from genome assembly GCA_007258455.2 of Sequoia sempervirens. Classification (NCBI taxonomy): domain Eukaryota; kingdom Viridiplantae; phylum Streptophyta; class Pinopsida; order Cupressales; family Cupressaceae; genus Sequoia; species Sequoia sempervirens. The sequence goes on from VDFB02011902.1 coordinate 43,563, forward strand.
TGCATATGAGTAGTTCATTGTTTTACTTTTGATGTGTGTATGAGCTAGTCACTATTTTGCATGTGATGTGTTTATGAGCTACTTATTGTTGTACCTGTGATGTGCATACGAGCTAGTTATTATTGTACTTGTGATGTGTGTTTGAGTTAGTCATTGTTGTACCCATGATATGAACATGAACTAATCACCCTATGTATGGGTGAATGTATACTTGAGTCAATCACTATGTGAACTTGGGATTATGAAATGATATGACCCTTATATGAGTTTATGTCATTAATGTTTGGTATAGAACCAACACTTGATGGAAAATTGTTATCAATCTATTATAATTAGATTAAATTGAAAGCTTACACTTAATTAATAGTCATGAGTTAAAAGTGAGATTAGAGATCTCATACATGAGGAGAGGATGAACTCCCTCTAACATTGGTGTAAGAACTATGAAATATCTAATTCCCAAAGGGGGATACATAGACATAGCCATCATGAATGAAACCTTGAGGTTTAGGTCTAGGTCTAGGGATGGCCCCAACATCAAGAGATTATCACTTAGTGGTATGGAGTCAACACCACGATGATGGTTTATTAAGTTGGTTGTTGTAAAAAATTAAAAAAAATAGTAGTAACAAAGGGGTGGTTTTCTTACAAGAATATGATTACAAATTATTTTCCATTAACACCTTAGGTGCCAAGAGACACCTTAAAAAATTGTTATAATAAATTGAATAACATATAATTTATATTAGTTTTTATAATATAAGCAATATTTATAGGGAATTGTACCCATACACAAAAGGACCCAAGGGTAGAGAGTTTAAAGCAAAAAGAAAACCAAGGTCACGAGCCATAAACAAACCAATGAAAATGAATGAACAACAAAAGTACAACATAGTAAAAACCAAAATTAAAACTAACAACACAAAAACACTACTTGAGAATCTTTTCCCGTTCCTCCATGAGGAAATTGAAGGCATCCTATTTCTATTGGCTCGAGTCGGGGTCTGTTATTTTGTCATGGTTCCTTATCTCATCTTGCAACACAGAGGTGAGAGTGATAGTTGAATGATGTATGACTTTGAGTGTGAAGCAGGAAATAAAATTGAGTTTCCTTTCCAAAGTTTCATCCCTAGTCATAAGAGCCATGTAGTCCTAGGCAATATTCTTGCAATTGGGGCAACAAGTTCCTTTGGATTTGGAAGCAGGCTTAGACTTCAACATACTCCTCTGCTTCCTTTGTATTATCCTCATAATTTCTTTCCTCATCCCTCCTATCCTTCTCAGAATGATTGGAGATCTCATCAATTGTAATCTTAAGGGCCTGGCCAACCTGTGTGATCTCCTTACACTAGATTTCTTGGCATCAGCGGTTGGATCAATATCTTATATTATTATCTTTGTTCATGATATCATTATTTACATCAATCTCCTCCTCATCAAAGTTTGCTTCTTCCACATAGAAGTTGACAGCGGTTTTCTTGTTTTTTTTGTTGGGGGTCTCAAAAATAATAGCATTAGGACGTTTGCCAAGATTTTTGGAAGGTTTGTTTTCGAGCTCACACAACCTTACAACTATAGATTTTTGGTTCAGTGTTTTATGGGTTTTAGCCTTTTTGGGTTGCCTGGTTGGGGGTTTTGGATTGGGACCAGGGATAACTTGCTTAGAAGATGGAGTCAACTTTCTTTTAGGAGGTTTGACAAAATTCTCATTGTGAGGGTTCTAGGGGCTTTTGAGGGGAGGATGAATAGTAGATGGTTCTCCCACAAGGCTAAACCTAACTGGCTTGGGGGGACAAAGTTTAAGGTGGAAGTGGTATAACCTAAAGATGAACCCCTAGTGGAGTGGAATAGGGGGCTTGGTTGGGTTCTTGGTAGACATCTCAATGGCCTCTTTAACAAAAAATTCAAGAGAAGACAAAAGGTAAAATGAGAAACTTATCAAAAAACAATTTCTAAAATGATTTAGTAGTGTCATGTGATGGAATTAATAGCATTTATACCTTCCCTCAAGCATAACATATTTCATTAGTACAAGGAATATCTGGTCCCACAGAGTGGGGAGTTTACTGTGATCATAACTAACATGCAATTTAACAAGGATTTTGTCTTTTTTGAAAAAAACTAGATCATGTTGTCCATGTCTAGCACCTTTGTATGTTTTTCTAGTTTCTACCCATTACATGAAAGGCTTGTGGCTTGTTCAATGACCTCTTTGTTAAATTCAAAAGGAATCCCACCAACCTTGACCTGTCTTTGGTTCCATCCGCTGGTGAACTTAATTGAAATATTTTCATTGTGTTTGCTTAAACACTCAATCAACAACACAAACCCCCCTCCACGTAGATATGCCATAGCAGAGCATCCTTCCAGAACCATTTGTAGGAGCCTAGCTCCGTTCTCACCCTTTCACCACCCATTTTCTATTGCAGGTAAAGCTAGAAACCCTAGATATGTTTATTTCTATGATGATTTGTTGTTAGAATTGTGAAAAACCACAAAACCACAAGCCACAAGATCTAACAATAACAAAGACACCTTCCACGCAAGAGAGTTGTAAACAATATGTGCAATATTCCTCAACAAGAAAAAGCTACAGAATGAACCTCAAGAAACTTTAAGGAAAATAAAAGTCTTCAAAGGTTGAGAGTTCAAGAGAACATAAGAGTAAATCTTAGAGATATAATACAATAAGGATTGAGTGCTATATAGGATCAACCCTAATAATTGCTCACCTCAGTTAGCATAGAAAAGTAGTTAGTTAACTAAATAAAGAACTCCTAAGTTTCGCTTAAGTGCATGAGAATAAATTAGACTAATAATTAATTAAATATTAATTAATCATTAGCTAATGCATGATTACCCTAACACACCCCCCTAAGATGAACTTAGGGAGTAGCTAAAACCCTAAAAAGAGAATGCATGATGAGTCCTGACAAATAAAGCCTAGTGAGGTACCCATGTACAAACAAAAGAATCTATCAAAACTGGAGAAAAGGAGAAAACCACAGTGGGAGAAAAATCCTCTCCAAAAGAGAGAAAGGCGAATGAAGGACTAAAAATTCCTCCAAATCAAGGTGTGAAGGACTGAGAAGCCTCCAATCGAAACAATGTCCCAAAAAGAAGAACATGTAGAACATCGTTGAAACACAAAGAAGTTATAGACTACTATCGATTGATGACTGATATGGTGCTAAAATGAAGAACCTCCTCTGAAACAAATGATGGTCAGGATCAAGATAACAAGAATCTGCATAAGTTCCTACAACGACACTGGCTCGAGTCGATGGAAAGAAAAGGTAAAATATTTGAAATCAAAGATACAAAATGTCAGTATCCATGAAGAGTAGTAATCCGCATGAGTTCCCCCATTAACACTCACTCAAACCTGGACAGAAAAACAAAGGAAAACATCCTGAAGTCAAGACACATGTGGTAAGCATGAATCATGAGGACCAATCGATACTACTCAACATGCGCATGCAAGTCGTAAATAGAGGCACTAACAGCTAAGAACATTGACTGCGAGAGACAATAATCACAGTTCCCGATCAAATGAAATGGAAGGGTGACCAAACTAGAATGCAAGAATGTCCATATGGTAAATGCTCCAACTCACTGAAATGCATGTAACCAGTCACTGATGTATGTTGCATCTGAAAGTACATAGGAACAAGAACTAGATACATAGAACACTCCAACACGTGAAATCAAATAAGCATTAGCACCAATAGTAGAAAGCCCCCCATAATGCTAAAAAGGGAGAGCCATGACAAGTACACTGAAACTGTGTTGAAACCAAGAAGTGTATGTAGGAGAAACAACCTACAAATAAAAGGGTGTGCAAACTAAGGCACACACGCATGAGGCAAGAATCACTAGGATTCACTACTGTTGTGGAAGAAACATTCACTAGACAAAGGTGTGATGGAAAACCAAAGACCAACATCAACCCACCCGTGACACTTTATATCATAGTGCGATTACAAAGGCACAATAAGATGTACAAAATCCCCAAAAAATATACACCAGAATAACACTTTATCTTAGTGCATCTACAAAAGAGAATGTGCATGAAAAACATGTCTACAATGCCAAATAGGACAAAATACTAGAAATACATATAGAACAACCAAAAACGAGTCATCCCATGCAAACAACAAGTTTTCAAGAGCTAAAACATCCAAGTAATTCACTAGAGCGTGAAAAAACAAAAACCTGAATAAAATGTACTTGAAGAGAA